>OU744448.1:20158431-20321814 GCA_916610825.1 Haliclystus octoradiatus
AAAAATTAAATCTGAAACAAAAAGGTTGAATTAAAATTCATCCTCCAAATCACGACGCTGCAGTCGTCATGGATGCCTTTGATTGACGGTTTTATTTCAAATTAATTATGCAAGAAGAGAATAAATAGTTGAATTTATTTCTTTTTATATGTTTTTGCTTGTACCACTAGTTGGTTTCTACTAAAACAATTAGACACTTGACCTTTGTTGTCTACTGTCCTGAATAGTCACCTCGGAGGACCTCGGTGACTATTCGATCGGTAGCCAACTCGGGCTCGCTGTCTAATTGTTAATTAGTCATCGACTAACTGGCCAATACGAAAATTGAGCAATTAGATTGGTTTGAACAGCGGCCAATTCTAAAACTGTATTGATAGCTCCTTGTTTTTTACTGTTATGACATGAATAAGGAAACGAATAATTTTGTTTTTGATGCATTAGCAATACATTGATGTTAATTTTAAGATTATATAACACAAAATTGACCACAATGGACCGGTTATTACCATCATCATCCGATAAACACCTCACCTTAGACCAGTAACTGTTTATCGTAGATATCAAAAAGATACCTAATGATCACTGTGTACATTTGATAATAATAACGGCTTCATGAATTATACAATTTTTCGTTCATTACACAACCAACAAGTGCAATTATTAGTAACCAAAACACTTGCGTGTTGTCCACAGATACGATTGAATCACATGCTTGATCTTAGCCAATCGGTTGCTAAAATTTTATCCATTTAACAAAATTTCAGTGTTATTAACATAATAACATTACAATTTACACTCAGTCAATGACTGAAAGCCACCCCGTAAGCGCAGGTGATTCTTTTATTGGGAACATTACTAATTTACATAGCCTATAATTAAATACTACGTTTAACATATTTGCGCCGACCAGAAATGAAAACCTGGCCTCCTGCACATAGCGTTGGCTCTCTGCTTCTGGTCTGGCAGTATGCCGAAACGAGACGGTGATTGTCTTCTCATATTTGTGAAAATTTTGTGTGAGACTGCCAAAAGGCGTAGCATTTACAAACTCTAGCTAACTCTCTTCCTAATTTACTATCAAAAAACAAGAATAACCAGCATATCAATGTAATAAATTGCTTCCATGATAAATATGGGTGTACTTAATTGACCCCTGCATCCAGGATAAGAGTTTATTTAGTAGGTAAATTTCTTCCAGGGCCCTGCCCTTTATACGGCCTGCAATCATATTGCCTTTATTTTCTCTATTTTCATACAATTTTTGATTTCACAGGGAATTTTGAGCTGAATGCAGCCTATTTAATTTGTTGAATTTTTCTCTTTTTTTTAGTGAGCAGTCATTAGCTAGGGCCAGGGCGTCTGTGATGATATACAATAATGAGATTAAAAAGTGGGAACATGCTGGTGGCTCACAAGGAATATCTACAGTTGATGTTTATTTTAATGCAAGTGGTAATAGTTACAGGATAGTCGGAAGAAAAGTCAATGATAACTCAGTAAGTTGAATGATATGTATTGCAATAAAAATAGTTTATTAAACATTCACTTGTCCCACTGATCTTATTTCACTTTTATAAAACCTGTACTATCGCTATGCTCGCTAATCCCAACCGCTTTATACCTCTATCTATCAAACTCAACTATTTCTGTTTTTTTTTTTCAAATTTTTTTAAATGATATGGTTTTTGTCATGATTACACAAGGAAAAAGACATAAATAAAGTTTTTAGGTGACTTGATAGAAGAACAGAAATTAATTTAAACTTGCCTCACAAGTTGATCAAATACCATAAAAATATGACTCTGGTCACATCTACTATTTATGCTTTGCTTATGCCTATTTGGTAATTTGATTCTCTATAATACAAGGGCCCCAGTCGTGTCACAAAGGTTTATGTGGTGATTCCACTATACCGGATAGAAAATTGTACTGGATAAGTATTGAGCCATCAGACTAAACATTAAACCGGATTGATTATTAGAATACCCTAGCACAACTCTTGACGAATACACAGATTGAATCACCTCGCGCTCAATAATTCTTACTGGATCAATTTACCACTTTCGTAGTAGAGTGGATTTTGCTCCGCTCAGGGTCTGAGAAAAGCCTTTATCTTTCAGAATCCTATGTTTTTCCTAAAATTTATTCAGAGTTTGCCCCACAACGTACCAAAAGAAGCAATAAATATCTAACATTAAAAATATATCCAACTTCGGTGAATTCCAAGCGACATCAACGGGGACAGTTAATTTGTTAAACTTTACTTTTGTTACATAAACCACCCTCGTAATAGACATAAATATGGAATTACCCTGGCATTGTTGATTTCAAATTCAGAGGTTTTGAAATTGAGAACCCTGAGAAGAATTAAATCCAACTTATGCCACAAAGTGTTTTTCAAAGTCAGAGTGTATATAAGAATCCTTCGAAATTTGTTTTACAAAAATTACAAACTTCTGATTTTTGGTCTATTCACTCAGACTTCCGGGATCTTAAATCCCAGGATCCTGACGTTTTTTGTACACTGGCTACACCAGAGAAACCCTGGCATACTGGACTAATTTGGTATTATGTAATTCCAATTCCTAAATACGGATACGGATATAATTACATTCAGATGGCTATTCGGTATAGTGGAATACCAGCCTTTGGCCTAAATCTAGAGGAATTGTCAGATTAAAAACCGTTTAGGATTGATTCCATAATACTTTGTGATTCTGGAGAAATGTTACAATTGGTGTATACTGTCACCCAAAATAGTTTTGGTACAACATGGTTGTACCCTTGTTCGAATGTAAATTAAATCTGTTATTGAACACTTCCCCAAATATTTTTAAGAAAGAATTTACAAGCTTATTTGTTAAAGCCAAACCAACCTCGAAAGAGCTTACTTTCCATTTGTTCTATTCATTCAAATACAATTTATGTTGTTCACATAGGTTGTTATTAACTGCGGTATTGCAAAGAATCTCAAATACAACAAAGCGACTGCCACATTTCATCAATGGCGAGATCAACGTCAAGTTTATGGTCTCAACTTTCAATCAACAGATGATGCATCAAATTTCTCAGAATCTGTATCATCTGCTATTGATAGTCTAAATAATCCACAGGGTAAGATTTTACAAAGTATCAAACTATTCATTTGAAACTAATCATATATTCTTTATCAGATGAAGACTGCTGAAGGGCTGAGCAGAGATTTGTGGAAAATTGAAATTAGGATCTATTATTGTGTTGTTGCTTATCAGAATGAAACTACTGCTGAGTGATCTGTCTTCTTTTCTGCTATTTTAATGCCGCTAGCTCTGGGAAAACACAAATGTAGTGAATTAACATAACATAATGTGCCAGTTGCAAAAGTTGATACCAATGTAAGCCGATTACATGTTGGATTAGTTGATGTCGCACCTGTTATACCGTAGTCTCATTCTGATAATCAACAACACAGTAAAGCCTTCTCTTTGAATCTAATATTGCAAATTTCTTCTCAGTACTCCAGCATTTTGATCAAAGAGATAATCTAACCAGAATTTTTGAAATCTCATATTAACAATTCTTAAGACCAAATGCATAGCTAGCTAGTCAGTAAGCACCTACGTCACTTTGTTGAATTGTTTACTGTTTAAATATTTCATGGCTTGGAGTCAAAAATCTATTTTTTTTTTCATTTCTAATGATAGTGAATAATTGAATAAAAAGATGGCACTAGTAAACTAAATCCAAATGTATCTAAATCAGGCCATCATGGAATGAACTTTGGTTGGTTGGATATTAGTTTTTAAATTTATCATCTACCAGTAATCTAATTTAGAATAAGTCAGAACTTCAACCGTCAACTGTTCATGGGCTCTGTGAACTTATCCTAAGCAACAGTTCTAATTTTCAGATACTGTACCATGTTTCCGTTTACATAGATCATCAATGCATTTATCATGAACATATGATATATTTACATGATCAATTATCATTTCCCTTTACTAATATCAATTGCAATCACACTGCTCTAGCAAATGTCAAATTCATCATAAACCATATACCATATTAAGCTTATTGAATTAAGACATTAGACTTATTATTATTGGAACTTGGAAGAACTTGTCCAATTGCCATTAATATTTAATTATCTAAATAAGATGTTAGTTTTCTTCATCTCATTTCAATTTGAACTGTGTGGGCCAAGCCATAGCTAGTTACTAAATAAGTTGATCAAATTTTTTTAGATAATCCTATACAATAGTTTGCAAATTTGTAACTTAACTATAAACCATTTTTGCCTTTTCTCATTCATTACCCCCTGCCGTGTTTAATTATGTAAATTCATTACTCCGTGCTAGATTTAAAAATATTACATAAATCATGTGATTTCAGGTAGCTAGCATCGCTGAAAGGTGGTTTTAAACCTGGGATTGTTGGAAATACTTTTTTGAAAATGTTTTAATGTTCTTCTAGTAAATTATTTTAAATATCTCTGCTCGAAGTTCTGCATTGAAATAAAGCAAGGAAACCTTACCAGAACCCCAGGGTAATATCCCTGCTTAACCCCCTTGAATGACCCTGATTGCTCACAACACATGACATAGCATACAACTTCAAATTTATTTTAATTGATCTTTGACTATTGTATTTATATGTTTAGATGTTGCTTCATTTAGTTTGTGTTTGATTTGTTTACATCATATATATGTATGTCTTGCTGTCATGTGGGGATGATTGTGTCCTTTCAGTGTTAACATTTAAATATAAAATCAAATCAAAGTAAAGTAATATAACTCTTACATGCATATATTATTATGTTAACGTTATAATGAAATGAAATCTTTACAATTATACTACAGTACAATTAATAAACTCATTTTAATCACTTTTTGATATTGCTCAGAATACCTTGACTACTTAATATAATTAAATGTTAATAACATCATGTATTTGTAAAACCTATTAAAATGTGCAATTTACATTATTTAAATCAAATGGAAAATACAGAGTAACCCTGTTAATATCACAACTCGCTTAATTAAACAACTAAAAACCATTTTCTATCAAATGCATCCAATTCACTCCGGTTCATATCACGACCTGCTTATTATCAAGACATTTGACTGCACACTAGGACAGTGATATCAACGTGGTGACACTGTACTCAATAAATGCAATGTGTTTAAAACAAAACATCATTGAATATGATTTAATCTTTGTGACATAGCTGTATTGTTTTTGTTTGCAAAATGGAAACTAATTAATATTTGTATGTAGGCCTACTTGGAATAAAATATGTCTGGGCTTACAAGCAAATTTACAATCTGTGTAGTAGTATAATCCCATAGACTAAAACCAACCAATCGCAGGGACAGTTTGACTAATTAGATTGTTATTGAGAGAGGAAATTACATGGAACTGGTTAGGCCTACTGTGCGCAGTTTTAATCAATCAATCAACTCAATGCGGCAAATAAAATACATGATCCAACACATCAGACAAAATCGAACGAGTGGCTAACAACGAAGATTTTTGAAGAATTTAAAATTCACACAAATGTTGTTGTTGTTGTTTGCCATCCAGGGTTTAATTAACAATCTAACACAGAATAACAATCAGTCTTTCTTTGGGACCATATGCTGCTACCACAGATTGTAGATTTACATTCCGACACTGCAGTAAGAATGTTCAGGCAATACAAGTTTCTACATATCATTTTGAATCTTATTAATTAATTATTTTTGCTTTCACATCCTCAATCTTACACACTTGACAAGACATTCAACATTAATGCCAATACTAATGACATGAAATTCATTCTGCCGAGTTGCAATCTGTCTACAACAAATCTTCCACTGTAGCACACATTAAATATCAGTATACACACATACAGCATATGCCTATTGAGAAACAGGTGCCTATTTTCATATTGTCTATTGACTTTCCAAACAGTATTAGCAACTATCATTCCTTGTCAGCATACAGTGTCCAATCAACTTTAATGTTAGTGAATGAAGACACATTCTCTACCATCTGCATTTGGTTTTGATTCATTGCAGAAGAAACTATATGGCCAAATCCTTCTTAAAATTTGTTCTGACATGTGAGAGATAATCGATAAATCAAATGAAAATCGTTCAAAATTTTGTTTTAATCTTGGTTACACTATATAAATCACTAAATTTAAACCTTAATTGCTCATACACATTAATCAATGCTATCGACATCATTCAGTCTCATATAAACGAAAACAACTAATCAATCACATATTCACTAAACGTCATTTTAAACACTTTAAATTGATTTATAATAAACCCTTCTCTTATTAGCTCAAATGAACGGTTCCTCTGTCGAAGAGGATAGCTTCAATCAATATCGCAACTTCACAGAGGACCCTTATCAAACACTGAAAGGCGCAACATTACCACAGAATCAACAAGTATGTTAATGATGTTCTCTGAAGAAGGATATTATTATTCTTGATTTTATCAATGTTACTATTTCTGTCTTTCTTTAGCAAACTCATATCCTGATCAGGTATAGTCTTTCATATATAGTTGCGTATTTTCATTATGAGAGAACTTAATTTATGTTCTCTCATCTCACTATAAGAACAACTTGTCCACTTGCCAAGCCCAGAGCCTGATAAAATACTTAAAAATGTTTTGGGTTTGCATCATATCATGCATTTTTAGTTTGGGGACTGTATCTTTCAATGCAAAATTCTAAAATGTTACTAGCTTTTTCTGGGGACTCTGAGTCACCATCATCATCATCATTTATTCAGAAAACCTGATAAGTGTGCATAAACTGATAACAATATCAAGGCACTTTTTTCACAGGACTGACTGAGTTCTGAAATTTCCATTTTTATCAAACTCCACATGCCACTCATCAAACCTGCTTTACACTTGAATTGAATTTCTAAACCATTAACGGCATGGAAGCTACTATTGTCCCACCAACGTCATCCTATGATGTTGATCCTATGCCACCGTAACTCATGATGATGTGTACATTAGAAGTAATATTTATTAATTCAAAATTGGATGTCTTGAGAATGTTATAGCTGGCTATTTTATATCAAGCTAAGTAAGCAATATATACTGCTTATTAAATTAAAATATCAGATAAATTAAAAGATTATATAGATACAGTCAAACCTGTTATAATGGCCACCTGTCTATAGTGGTCACTCTTGGTATGTCTAAAATTTTATTTGCTATTGAATAAACCCTGCATGTGAAGGCCACCTGCACATAGAGGTCAAATTATCTACCTCTCATAGCTGGCTGTTATATACAGGCTTAATTGTATAGTATTTTTTATAATCATGAAAGCTCTTTCCTGATAATGCAATTGAGAAATTTAAACTTGTTTCAATTGATCTTATTCTTCAGCTTAATTTGTCAATCAAAAATGATCTACTTTCATAATTATAAATTGATGGTTTCTCTGCAAATTATTCTAAACTACATGTTATTGACAACAAAACATTCCTCAGGGTACATTTTGTTGGTATTTGTTTTTAGTTTTTACAAATACTAAAGATTATTCTTTTTAACAGTTACAAAAATAGTTGAATCTGTTTCTGAAATCAGTATGTTGTTAACTGTTTAATAAATTTCATTATTTAACTTGACTTAAATCATATTAAGGTATTTAATGTAGTTTATTAATTTTATGTTTTCAATTTGTAGCGACCCCCTATAGTCACCAGCGCCCCTAGACCACCTTCTTCAAATTATGAAAGTAAGTAAGATCTTGATCACAATGTTCCTTTCAATTATCAATGTTTGCAAGCTTTCATATACAAATTCAATTACTTATCCCTGCTGTTATCATCATACTTTACTATGGTATATGGCAATGATACTAATGAAGGTTACACTGTAGTACTTGAAGAAAATTTATTTTAACAGCCTTTTTGGAGTTAATTGATTATGTTCATTGTTGATTTCTTCAGAAAATGTTCAAGTCAATTGTAATAGTAGTAGTAGTATAGACAGTCACATTATAGGAATGTGCTGTCCCTCTTACGCCTTAAATATTTGCTACACAAAGAGCGACAGAACGCCACTAATCACGATCAGACATGGCTGACAAAGAAACTTGTAAATAACACAATTCACGATACAAAACATTATGAAAAGATACTACTCTCCCATAGCCACGTTGAAACGTCTCCTTCGGTTGCCAGTGAAGGATGTCATGCAGCGGTTGAGGGGCATACGTCTTTTGATCTTTCGATATGACCTAAGAAAGACATCTGATGTTGGTGAGCAATAGCAAAGGCAGAAGGGAAAATTTTTCTAAGTTTAGCAGTAGACAGTAAGTTGGGCTAATGCATTCCTAAAGCATCCCGAAGCATGGTGTCATAATAAATTAATTAATAAGAATTGATTAATTTAATTAATTTAATAAATTGTAATAACTAAAACTACAAATATCATTATTTTAAGACTGAATTAATAAAAGTCTAATTCAAAAGTGCAGAGTCTACTATTTAACACAGGATCTATGCACAAAGGCAAATGGCACACATTAAAACATGATTTATCTTGTTTAATTCTTGAAGGTCAACCACCAAAAGCTCCAACTGGTCCACCAGCCCCTCCTCCTGCTCCTGCACCCCCAGCAGCAGCTCCCCCTGCCCCAGCCGCCCCTCCTGCCCCACCAGCTGCACCTGGTGGTGGAGGTGGTGGTCCACCTCCTCCACCCCCTCCTCCTCCCCCACCCTCTTCCTCAGGACCCCCTCCAGCACCAAGTGGTGGTGGTGGTGGTGGTGGAATTGGTGGTGGTGGCGGGCTTGCCGCAGCCCTTGGTGGTATAAAGTTGAAGAGTTCTAGTGAGGTAAGTACTGTATTCCAGTGAATACACTCTGAAACATGTTAACACTGTATGTAGAGTACTCTCTGTCCTGTCAATTTATGTTTCTTATTCATTGATCAAAGCTGATAGGAGTACGTACCATTAAACCCATTTAAGTGCAAGTTAAGATTGCCAACGATTTTTATTTCCTTCATCTGAAATCGTTTAACAAGGAGCTGGGCAGAAAATAGTATTTCGGGTTTCAAAGCCAGGCTGCAGATATGCGCGAATGTCACTTATCTGAATTGGTCTTAAGTGGGTTACACTGTATTTCTGACATTGATCAATAATAAATCAAGTTTGCTGTCTTTGAAAGCCTGAAATTAATAAATAACTGAGCGATGTCAGCAAATGATACGTTTAATAGGACTAATGATTTGTTCATACTGATCAATGCTGAGAAATGGGTCAAGAACAATCAGCAATTTCACTAGTTCATACAGCTGAATTTCGCTCAATGCCTCTTTTTTATTACCGGTATCTCACTTTGATTCTCATTCATGCTCTCTTTCTTCTAATCTTTCAATATCTGATTCTCTACCACTTATCAGTTTCATCAAAGGGGGATATTAGTAAGCTATATTAACTCTTCAAGGATGTAGGGATGTAACCAGTTGTCATGCTAATACATGTTCGATGAATTACTCAATGTAATTTATTCCTTGGAATATGTGCAATGGAATTATTCAAACCATTTATAGTTATTTATTGTAGAAGAATCAAAGGTATGACATACTAGCTAGGCTATCTGGTTGACTTCACACCAAATTCCTTATCTTTTTCTCTTATACTATAAATTTTCTGAATATTTTCATTGGACACTTATGCAGAACAATCCCACTATTATCATGGGTCTCCCAATTAAACACACGTAATTACTTACGAGATTTCCCTGATTGTATGAAAAACATTTTAATATTTTACACCTGTACTTATACAGTAACAATTTTTTCATATAGTGAAATTAATACATACATACATACATACATACATACATACATACATACATACATACATACATACATACATACATACATACATACATACATACATACATACATACATACATACATACATACATACATACATACATACATACATACATACATACATACATACATACATACATACATACATACATACATACATACATACATACATACATACATACATACATACATACATACATACATACATACATACATACATACATACATACATACATACATACATACATACATACATACATACATACATATATACATACATACATACATACACACACACATACATACATACATACATACATACATACATACATACATACATACATACATACATACATACATACATACATACATACATACATACATACATACATACATACATCATGATACATTTACTTATATTTTGTATCACATGGTTTGTTTTTCAGCAAAGCGAAAACAAACCAGCTCCAAGCAGCGGCGGTGGTGGTGGTGGAGGTGATATGATGAGTGAGATGCAAAAGAGGCTGGCCGCAAGGTAATAAAACAGGTTATTGGCTTATTGACCTTCACTTTACATTTCATCATCAATCAGTTGTTCTTTTCATTATTGTAGACTCCATATTAGTGTCCCAAACTGCAGAATCTACTGTGTGTGACAAACATATTATCCACTAAACAAGAAGTTTAATCTTGATATTGCTACATATTTATTTCATTCTCATTACTTTAAATTCTCACTTTAATCAAGAAATTACATACGGTACAGCAATCCTATCTAACCAAGTTCCCAACTTATAAATCTCCTATTTTACTAAGGACAGCAATACTAGATCTCCATATTGATATCTCCATGTTAATAATCCTTTTCTGTCATTGCCAACAATCCAAACGTCAAGTTTCAAAAATATTATCTGTCGTCAGGTATTGACTAAATTGATTTACTATTTGCAGACGAATGAAAACAGAAAAGCCTGATGCAGTAAGTATCGTTGATGTTTGATTTCTTTGTAATACATCTTTTTTTCATTCCTCAACCTTTAATTGCATCAAATTTGAATCAGATAATACCAATTAATGTTGTTTACAATGATTTCGAACTGAACCCCAGATTGATAGTAAATGAACATATATCACAATCAACACATCATATAGTTGGTCTCAAAAATGAGCCTGTTTGATTAACATCTGTTTTGCATTAGGTCTTTCGATTACCATAGCAACAGTTATGCATCATTGATGCAGTGAACATCGTCTTCCCACTTTTGTTCCTCTTCAACTCTCAGCCAATTAGCTTTCAGTTCTCTCCTACATGTATTCAGCAAAATTTGTCAATCCCTTCTCTATCTCATTTACAGTAAAATAAATTAGAGATAATTTTCAATCTCCACAGATCCCCCAGCAAAACAGGTAGTTAGTTAATAAAACAATTGGTAAGAAAAAGTTGTATACAAAAAAATCTATTCGACAGTTCTAATAAACTGTCTTAAACATGAGCTATTAAATGAAAATTTAGTATTGTAATCAATTTGATATAACCTAGTTTAAATTGGTATAAATAAATTACCCAATTAGGTCTGTGTGAATGTTGCTTGTGGAAAACAATAGACATAAGTAGGCATGGTATTATGTGTAATTAGAGTACTCTAAAATATGTATAAATGCCAGATCAAGTTTACAACATTGGTTTACAGACTTTGATATGTCATGAACCTTTTACTTCTAGGGAGGTGAAAGTTCTCCAGCTGTAAACAATACACGTGAGTATTCCTTAACAATAAAATACCAGTGGACAGTGAAACCCCAATATTATCTTGCTTACACTGTAAACGTTTATGCAGCCTCTTGCATATTATCATCACTTTGAACAAGATATTGTAATGAACAATTATGGGATCCATTACATTCGGAAGAACCATGCGTGAGGCACCTGGCACTGACTAGTTGGTGAACCTTATTTGGCTATACACAGCTTACCCTCAAATCTCATCTTGAAATGATCATCTTCTACCAACTGATTATCTGGGCCATAAAATCCTAAAATAACAGTAATCATGGTACAATGATGGCTATACAGTGTTGCCCGCTTAAGTGCAAGTCAACATTGCCAATGATATCCTTTGCATTTATCCAAATTTGCACTTATCCGAAATTGTTTAGCAAACATTTGAATAGTTATAGGGTTTCAGATTCAAGTAGCAGTTAAATGGGTTACACTGTATAACTTTTGATAGATATATATTTCTTTTTTAGCTAAAATATCTGTTCCACCACCTTCGAGTGCACCAAAATCAAAGTTTAGCAAACCACATGACTCACCTGCGCCACAGACAAAATTTAGGTAATATTTTACAAGAGTGTCCTCAATATGTTGTATCATTTATATTATATTTGAAAGGAGGTTACGCTACTTCTTATCTGAGAAGAAATACAGTTCGGGATTCAGATCTTGATAACACTGAATTTTCTTTTTGTGAATTCGGGATTTCCAGCACACAACTCTTAGAAAGCTTTACTATTGTCACTGTATAAGCTATTAAGTGGCCACCTATACATTGGCCACTGGATCATATTCTAGAATTACCGTTGTGCATTGAATTGAATCTACTTGATAATACGTAGTTATTTTTTGTTAATAACCATCGACTCATGTGGTCAATGCTGTAAATAATATTTTGCACCTAGGAAGATTATTTAGCTTCGTGCTACTGTCTGAGTTATGATATTTGTGTGTGCAATATTATACTAAATCTTATAAAGTATTCCATTTATATTTTAGAGCTGCTTCGACAAGTAAACCTAATGTTGTGACGAATAGCAACGATGCAAGTTTATCAAATGATCAATTGAATACATTAAAAACGGTTAGAATCATTATCTATATTTAATTTAATTATATAAGCATTGTCTAAAATTTGGTCTCAGATTGATTTCTTTCATAATTTACACCCTCATCCTTATTAGCAAGATATAGAGCAAATATTACCACTTTATTACCACAATAAATCTTGGATATACTGCATCTCTGCTTAAGACCTACTGAAATCACACTGGAATTGTATTGGGTAAAACGAATGAAAAGCACCTTAACATTCAAAATCTACTGAATTGTGCTCAGGCCAATTCAGTACTCTATTCAGTAAATTTTCAGGAGGGTTTCAAAAAGATTTCAGTGTTTCAAGGTTTGTAGTGTACAATTTATATATTGTTAATGTAGGCAGACTAATTGGTTTTGTATAGAAAACACATAATAGTATGCTCTAGCCAAGAGAGTTACAGTCAAACATGCTATAACGGTGACCTCTATACACACAGTTGCCACCTGTTTATAGTCTTGCAGTGTCTAAAATAGTATTTTCTATTGTATCAGCCCTGTATATTAAGGCCACCTGCATACAATGGTCAATTTATTGCTCTCTTGTAGCTGGATGGTATACACAGGTTTCACTATGTACAAAACTGTATCGGGAACTGTAATTCCAGAAGCTATTGTTCCACAATTCAAATATGCTAACATGAATTTAATTGATTTTACATTAGGAAATTTTGACTACAATTAGAAAAGAAATTGCGACTATGAAAGAAGAAATTCTTCAAGGTTTGTGTATTGTGACAAAATATTACACCAGTCTTACTGACTACTGTAAAACAAAACTGATGGCATAGAGGATTATGATGCGCTACATAGTTTACATACGTATTATTGAAATATGTTTCTTTCTTAACATTAAAATCAAAATGAATAGACGACAGGGATGATGAAATGAACCTGTTAAACATTTACTGTACCGTAAATATTTATACCCTTATAGTGCCTTATTCCTTGGATTTAAACTTACTTTTCAAGGCATGATTACAGAATATTATCATAACATTTCTATTTCAACATTTATGTTTTTATTCTTCATAGCAATGATAACTGATAATAAATAGCACTCTTATTCAGGCAGGTCAGATTGAGAATGATAAATAGTTTTGCATGGTATTTATAATGGATAGCTAATTTTCGTACCAGTTTAATACACTGAAATATTTCTACGCATTAAGCAGTAGGTGGGACTGAGAATACGGATACCGCAGTCTATAGAAACACTATGAAATAAGATTATTTTGAAATATTGCAAACCTCTGTGCTATTTGTTATCGCTTATCGTTGCTATGAAGTATAAGAATTACTCAATCAATATAATTATCAATCGCGATTACCGGCTATCTATTACCGATTATCTTTTCAAGAGATTTGAAAGGTGGGGCAAACTCTTTACCATTCAACATCTTGGACATAATTTTAGTTATTTATTAAGCAAGTTGTCAATGGAATATTATTAAGGTGTTTAAGGAAGAGCGAGATGTAAAAATTGAAATATCAAAATGGATCTAAGGATTGAGGGAACTATCTTGTGTGTTGTTTTCATGCCGTATTGTTGTTAATTTGTTGTGTGGTTCCTGGATTGCAGTTATGTTGACCATTCCGGTAAACACTTTTATTCACAAGACATATTGCATTACTTCTTTTCCAGCAATTCGGGATGAACTTTCCAGTCGATGAGAATTTTGATGGCATTTGATTGTTCTATCGCCATATTGAAATTGTTCCAGTATACTTCATCACTCTTCAGCTCACAACTACAACAATAACAACAACGAAATTTAGATAAATACATTATTCAGTTGAATATGTCGAAAATCGTTGTGAATATATAACATATATTTCATCCAAATCGCTTTTAAAAATATTAAAATCGCATACTAGTATAATTTGAAAAAATTAATTCAAATTTCCAAGTTGTGACAAGATGTCGCCAAATTGTGCGTACAAAACTTAGCTATTTTAATTCAATGTTTTAATTTTAAGAAAGTTTAATTAATTTTATTTGAATAAGGTTTTCGATCTTCGTTTCTAACTATACATATATATATTTTATGTTTCACAGTTATAATACATTCAATATTTAGATTATGTACATTTCTTTATGGTTATTATTTTTAGTTTAAAATAATAGTATGTTATGATTATTGTTTTAATTTTGTTTATAATGATATATTTGATTTATAGTGATTTGTTTTTACTTAATACGAAGATATTTGTTACAAAATTTCGAATTGAAAAACCATGGTTCAGTTTTCTCTTGTATCCAAAAACATCTTCTTTCTTTGTTATTTGATGAACTATGCGTCAGCATAACTAGAGTGCATAATATAACTGTGGCGTTACCTAGAGTTCATAAAAAGCTGGCCTGATACATTTCGCACTGACTGTGCATAAAAGCTGATTATAGGACGACAAATGTAGGAATCCTGAAATTCGGAAAGCTAGGGCAAATTCAGAAGGAAGGCGAGATCACACAGTAATGTCTTCAGTAGCATTATGTGATAAGCATTCGATGGGTAGCTTCTGGTTTCATTTCATAGTTGAAAGCACTGATCTATAAATAGTTATTTATATAGAGCAGTGGTTGAAAGCTGGAAACGACCATTATGGTTAAACATAATCATCCTCTGGGCATTCAATGGAGACAATATTTAGAGTTTTGTCTACCCCAAGGAGCTGTTCCGATCTTCCATTATAAGAGATGGATACAACATATAGTATTCCACCCAACGGTGACGATGCTGACGATGACAATTTCAGCTCTAAACTACGTAATATGGCCCCAACCCCTACTCCCTATATACAAAGTCGTGTCTACTAATTGTGTCATTATTCAACTCAAATGGATGAAAATATGGAGTTTAAACATTCTGCAATGCATGGCATATAATGCTGTCACATTCTACAACATTTCATGGTAGCTACTAACGAGAAAGCTATTCCATTGTGTACCAATTATTTTTATTTCAAATTCCATTGATTTATTCATCAAGAAATACATTTTAATACTAATACGATTACGATTACAAATATATGTTAAATCTTTAAAAAGAAGAAACAATATGTGCCACATAGATTATACAAAAATACATTGCGCATACAAATACAGTACCGCAGTGGCAGGACGTCGTAGATATACCGTACAAATATGTCAGGTCTGTCCTATTATATTATATTGAGCATAGAATCATTACAAATAATTAGTTAAATGTTCATCTCTTATTGTGCTTCAACAGCAGGACCAGCCTGGCTGTTACCACGGAGAGATGATGATTCCAATCCACAAGAAGATTCAGCTTTCATGTGACACCTTTTGTGTACATTTTTGTTGCAGCCTAAATGACATAAACATTACAAAATGAGATATCTTTTTGATGTACTTGTAAATATTATTATTATGTAACTGAAACTGGCATCAGATACTCTTCTTAAAATTCAAAAAGTTATTTTCATCTTTGTAGTAAAAAGTAGTCTACAAGCGGGACTACTCATTTTTATTTGCTTGGAAAGTACAAATAAATAAAAATAAGTCTACTTTTTGATGAACAGGGAGTCTGCGTGCGCAGGCTATATTACAATTTATTCATCAACCAACAGGTCAATACGAAAATCAAGCTATTCGATTGGTCGAACAGCAGTCAATTCTAAACTGTATTGACCGCTCCGTGCTTTCTAACCATTATGGCAAAAAGACGCAACGGCTAATTGTTGTTTGTAGTATTAAAATATATTTAAATTTATGTTATGATTTTATCCCCTGCGAAAAACAGTTCAGGAGTTCATGAACAGTTCATGAACATTTGGGGCCATTTAACGTTTAACGTTCATGAACTGTTCATGAACTGTTCATGAACTCCTGAACTGTTTTCGCAGGGGATGTTCCAAAATTGACCTGTTAATCATTGAGTAACCAGTTATTGATCTCAGGCTCGATGACTATTGGCATAATGACCTGGGCAGACCTCGGTCATTATCAGTCAATATTTTCACCTCATCTTCAACCAATAATGTAAACAATTTATTTATGAATTATGATGATGATTACCCTAATATTCTTATACCAAGAAAAATGCATGGAGATTATACAGAAGACGATGTTACGATAATACTTGTTTCCTGCATAATGATTAAATTGCACTATCTTGTACACAATCAATTTCTCCTTACCGTTGCAACTCATTCCTTGGCGGAAGAATCCATACAGAATTGATCCACAATGTTGGCAGTAGGTCGGACGGAAGTAATTTCTCAAATGGAATTGGTGAGGATTTGAGGCATGGTTACAATGTGCGGTACCAGTGAACTACAAACAACAACAAGAAAACCACATCAGTAAGATTATATAGAAAATATCATTATGATGTAATCCATTTGAGGCTGATGATCCAGTAGAAACTGTTTGTAGAATCACCTTTTATAACAGATTAGGCTACTGAATCTAACTGATGTTCTTGGTGAAATTTGGTATCATTCTTCTTATCAATGATTGTCTATAACGGCGCATGGCCTATAACATACTTTATAAGGGTGCATCGCCTATAACATACTTTTTGGTGTGGTGCCGTAATACACAGTTTCTACTGTACAGTATAACATGACTTTATAACGAGATGAAATGATATTACTTTATAATGATTATATGATATATCATATAATATGACTTATACAGTCGGACTTGGTTAATATCCGCTTTCCAATGTCCCTACTTACTTGATATCCCCACACAAAACTGATTGCTTCACTGCGTAAACAAGACATTAACAGCCAATTTAATGAACTTTAAATTATACATAAAAGAAGATAATTTTGCTTCGGAATTATGATTCACATTGTATGAACTTTTCATGAATTGGCGTATTTTTCATGGAATTTCCATGTTCAGTTCATGAAAATTGGGCAATTTAACGTTCATGAACTGTTTTCAGAGGGAACCGACTTTTGATGAAATTGAAAAAAAGACCTACGAATTCAATCAACTTATCAATCGCGTGGCAGCTGCTTCTTCCAAGAGATCCGAAATGTGTTTCAAACTACTCCCTTGTTTACCATCTTAAAGATGGTGTAGATAAACACTTGAGAATACAATCATCCACCTTGCAACCTTAGTGTAATGGTTAGGGCTTTGGACCTTGACCTGCAGGGTCTTAGGTTCAATCCCTGGCAGAAGCATTATTGTTTGACGCCAGGAAGGGCATCCGGCCATATAATGCACAAACTCTTCAAAACACTAATCAATTACCCAGCCACCCCGGTGAAATAAAGCTTCGAGCTTACCCGGTTTGTGGATAAATGACAAATGAAATAACAAAATAAAAAAATACTCCTACTCAAAAGTGTTTCAGACATGGACATGATTGATAGCCGACACTTACCAAATTATCATCGTTGGCTTTAGCCGAGCCGAGTAAGCATGGAGGAAATGCAGCTCGAATGCATCGTTTATGTATTAACTTTGAACAATCTACATAAATAAGACACAATGGCCATAAAATCATGTGACTGGCATCTGTCCAATTGGAGTTGAGAGCGGCACATGAAAGAGTGTCTCAACTTTAGATGGTTCTGGGTACAATACTACATGAAATCATGATTGGAAACCCAAATACAACGCTTTTGACAACAGCCTCTGTTGACCACAACATGTCTAAATTGCGACTACTAGAACAACCACAGTGGAGATATATTAATGGTTGAGTGAAATTGTGATTGTGATCATCACTGGGGTTCATTAGATAACGGTAACGGTATCCTATTGTGCATAGCGGTATACAGTAGAATCCGGCAATAACGGTTCCGACTTCAATGGTATTCTGTCAATAACAGTAAGTCAGAAAATCCTATACCGAATCATTTACGTTAAAACCTTGCTTAAACATTTACCGCTAACAACAGATTCTGCCAAAACCGGTAAAATAATTTGTCTCCCTAGCATACCAATATTGCCCGATTTCACTGTATATGCAAACAACCACCAAATAATTAAAAACCTTGGTTTGATGAATTTGATAGGCAACTGTGTTAAAGGAATCTTGATCATTCTGAAATTCTTGCACACAGTAATTTTAAAAGGCTCTCTTATTACAAAAATAAGCCTATGGATGAAATACTCCATCCGTGACTGGCTGGCACGTAGCGTTGTACCTCTTATTTAAACAGGTGCGTTTGTATGTAGCGACCACTGTTTCATATGATAGATTATGCAAGAAGGTTGCAATGCTGCAAACACTTTATAGTTGTGGTATAGTTTACCTTTACATTGTAATGCTTGACAAGCAATACCCCTAATGAATAAATAGACACAAGCTGTCAGTCAGATAGCCAGACAATATTAGTTAAATGTACCCTTGGAATAGGCCTAATAGTCTTCCCTATGCTTAAACCTCGCCATTATGAATACAGTCAAGCCTGTTACAACGGTCACCTCTATAAAGCAGCCACCTGTCTATAGTGGTCACTATTGCAATGTCTAAAATAATATCTTCTATTGAATAAAACTGTATATAAAGGCCACCTGTTTATAGTGCTCAATTTATCTACCTCTCTTAGCTGGCGGTTATATACAGGTTTCACTGTAATAACTAAACAATCTCAGTCTGCATGTAATTTTTAACCACATTATGTACCCTCATAAAAGTTGCGTAACTATTTTTAAATGAACTGTCCATACTATGATTTGTATAATAAATAGCTATTACACTTTCCTAAAACTCTACATGAATTTCTTACTCATAATTTGATGTTTTTGGAAACGCCTGATCAAATTGCATGCAGCCTAGTGAGTTTGTGTCAGAACTCAAAACCGATTATTGGTCCAATCAATTTCATTATTAAAAGTTGTATATCGAATGAAAGGCTGCTTACCAAATGAATTGATTGCAATGAGAACAGAATGAAGGTTGGCGAGCTGTTACTTGATGGAATGTATGCCCACGAATCTTATGAAAGCCTTCCAAATTCAGATTGTTTTCTTCTTTGTCAGTTTCGTTGTTCTCTGCAAGAAATTCACAAAAAATTATAAAATAATTAATTTACAATCAAACAGTATTGTTAGTGCCGAGACCATGTTAGTGACCCAAATTATACAATTTAATGGAACAATGATTGTAAATTGGTAATCGTAACTTTTTTCTTTTATCAAATAACTTCAATAAAGTAAAACTTAGCCTCATTCCATCACGGCCCTCATTTCCGCGCGGCGCTCCAGTGAGGGCCTAATAAAATTTAAGGTTAAAAAGTGTGCCAGAAACCAAAAATATGGTGCGCCCAATCACAGCGCACCATGGTGTCATGTGAGTTACAGAAAGGTGTTGGTTGGTCGGCCCATCGAAGAACAATACACCCGAGGTGTGAACAGAAATTGAAATTTGCTGAATGCAGCTATTTTGAATTTCAACATTTTGTTAACAAACTGTCGAAGAAAACTAAAAACGTCAAGTTTACGGTATTAATTTGGATCAAATTGGAGAAACAGAATTATAAATAATAGATTACATTATCTCGAAGAACTGTATGAACATTATGAAGGCCTTTTGTGGGCGTAGAATACAAAACAAAAGGAGAAAACATCATGTTTTGACAGAGCAATCGCCATTGTTGGAAAATTGTAAGCACTTCCGTCGTTTTGAATCATGATTTAAATAATCAAAATCAAAGAAATATTCAAACTTAAAGAACAATTCCCCCAACATACAGCATTAGGCCTACTCTGATTCGAAATCCCATTTCTCCGTAAATATATAATTAAAAATTGACAATATGACAGAATAAGCGATCAAAATATAAACTTTGAAAATGATTCAAGCAAGTTTGTTTACATTTTTAGTGTTTTATTCGCCAATCAGCGCTCGATAAAACTTCACGTGATACAAAGGTGCGCTGTGATTGGGCACACCATATTTTTGGTTTCTGGCACACATTTTAACCTTAAATTTTATTAGGCCCTCACTGGAGCGCCGCGCGGAGATGAGGGCCGTGATGGAATGAGGCTAAGTAAAACTGTGAGTATTATAATTTAGAGGTGTGAGTTGGATCGGACTTTCTGAAAATTGACCAAAGGGGATGAACCAGTGGGCAATTTGAAATCCGAATCCGATCCGAATGTCAAGATCAAAAATTAATCCGAACTTTTCAATCTTAAAACCTATTTAACCTGCCTGAATAATTTAATTGCTTAATTGATTTCTTCATTTAAACATGACATCTAAATTATAAATGGATTCAGTGGGTTTCTGGCCTACCGTTGCTCTGAGTGAGTTCAATATTAATAAGAACACGACCACAAGGCTGAAGCTCAATCTGAAAGAGAATAACATTTTATTATTATTGATAACTGAACCGCCACGAACCAGCCTGCGTGCAGACACATTTGTATGAAGCGGAATCGGGGTCATAATTCCAAACGTTCGTGCCGTCGTTGGATTTCCGTGTCGTCGTTGAATTTCATTCCGTGTTTCCATGTCGTCGTCATCTGCGCTGCCATCTGCGCAATTAATTTCGCGCGGAATCGGGGTCAATATTCTGAGCTGCGGAGTCGTCGTTGGATCTTGCTTCGTTGTTGAACTTCATTCCGTCGTCTGCGCTTCCGTCTGCGCTGCCGTCTGCGTCGCCATCTGCGCAACTATCAAATTGTCTCTCATTTTTGACCAAGGTGTTTTATTACCAAGAGGAAGGTTTTCGATTTATGTTTGTATTATCTACACTGGATTTTAATTACTGTCAGATTCAGGCTTAGCATTCATTGCTTACTTTATTGTTCGTTTTCAAATGGTTGTTATCAATTCTATCAGAGGTCTGGATTGTGGAATACTCACGCTTATATGACGGAAAAACAATGGAAATGTTTGCAGTTTATTAATTTATTAATATCATTTATGTCATTAATTGAGAAAGATTTATAGCTATTATTATTATAGCTATTATGTAGTAAAATGAAAATGCAACATCATCTTCATCAAAATCCATGAAATACTGATAACACCGATGCACCCTAACACCATGTGAAGTACTTGTATGGTGTTTTTAAACGTTGTCTCGAATACTTTTCTTCGGAAAATCTAAGAATCTAGGACAATATGATTGATGTCATTGATCAGAATGAAAAAGTCCCACTACTGCAAGACTACAAAATGTCCAATATTTTGAATATGTGTCTGCTGCTTCTATATTTCATGGATTTTGATTTTGCTTTTTCCGAGTCTGTCTGTCAACCTTCAATCACATGTTCCGATAATAATTTACATGTTTCTCAATAATAAACTGCAAACATCAATGCCATCGTTTTCCATATCCATATAAGCTTGAATATTTTACAATCCAGACCTCTTATAAGTCTTATAAAACTAAATAATCATTGTATTTTCCAGAAATTATCCCGTTAAACTAAAGCCATTTAAAATTTGACCTGAAGAGCCCTGAAATTTATTCTTTGTGATGTTTTCAAATTGATGCGCAGATGGCAGCGCAGATGACGACGAAATAGAAACATGGAATGAAATTCAACGACGACGCGGAAATCCAACGACGGCACGAAAGTCGGAATTATGACCCCGATTCCGCTTCATACATTTGTGTTGTTGACGCAGTAGTTAGTCAGTGTCCGTGCAGCGGACACGACACGGAGTCTATAGGCTATAATATGTTCAAAATGATGGTGGTACATCTCCAATTTAATTCAATATAATACCTCTATTTGAGTGTCAATATTTTTAGCTTTACAACTACAAGAAATCAATAGGGGAGACATCGATCGTACTTGACTTACCCAGAGTTCGCGTCGACTGTCGTTCAAAACATCATCAATTCTTAGACAAATGTTGGCAATTTGTTTATCAGCCGCTTGCATGTTATGATGAAACATTGTCAAACGAAGTAATTCGGCATTGTGAATTTCACTGCTGAACTCTTCATTCCATTGTGGTGATGAAGTGTTGTCTTTTACGCTTGTCATTCCAATTTTCTGTTCATCAGCTGTTATCAGCAAATAAGGATCAAGAGTCGATGGTTTACCAAAAATACTCCCCAAATGGCTAGCATTAAGATTACTAGCTTCAATAACCCCTATCTTTACATTACCAGTAAACTTGGAGACAAGTAATTTTTCAGACATCTTGTGTTTTTCTCTGCGCACGTAACACGGTAATAAATTGTGACAGAATCAAACTGCCTGTTTTACTTCGGTGTGGTGTGGTACACCAGTGTCACTGCCAACAACAAAATAGTGAATGGTAAGAAATTCAAGGAGACAGGCACTAATATCTAAAACAAGGACGTCACAATCCACAAATCAGGTGATGCGGGGGTAGGTGTTGGGTATGTTTTGCCGATGACATGCAAACTGAAAGAACCAATCAATGGTTATATTCTCTACTCCATTCTCACGGCTCACGCAGTGGTAGTTTAATAGTTCCATTCAAAGTGGTTCTATGGTAGTTCAGGATTTTCATTCAACTGGTTAATCATAATTTCTATTTCTATTCATTCGAGACTTTTAAATCAAATCAAAATGAAATCAATGGTTGTCAGGAGATCATTGATTTGATTTCATTTAAACATAATTTGTATAGGGGAAATTATTTGAAGTAATGTAAATGTAAATCGCCTATGAAAGTTCATCATGAGAAAGTAGACATTTATAAATGTGAACTGTTGTGGTTTGTTTTGTTTATGATGATTTGCTAAATGCATTCACAATAGCACCTGCACACTAGAAGCAGCAAAACAACAACACCAGCAGGAAATGCTTGAGAAAAACACAAACAAAAAACGAATGTAATCATTATATTTGTATGGTAGGTCTATACAATTAATACAAAGACATATTAATTGATTATTTTATCAATTGGAATATATACAAAATGTAAATACTATACATAATTTTGAAAATCTAATTAATTCAAAATAATTTCATTCTATTTTTTTACAAATTAAAGTAATTTTTAATCATCTTTCATCATGAAAATTGCGTTCATAAAGGTATTAATCTTGTCCATAATGAGAAACAGAGGCATGATAACACATTTTCTAAATGCTGCAAACATGCTATTTCTTGTCCTGTCCAATTTGCACGATGTCGTTGTTCAGTCAAATCAAAAGTCGGGGCTTTACGAAACAAAACACTGACATCCTTCAAATGAAACAGCACAAATTTGTAAATTAAATGTTACATAATTAATAAGATGTAGTTTTGAATAATTAACTGTAAGGTACAACAAAAATTCATGAGATTTTATGAAAGTTTCATGATTAGGCCTACTATTTGGTAAATAATTTAGTGTCTGCACTCCGCACATATTTCTTGAGAACGGTTAGGCAGAATTGAAAATACAGCATAATAAGTTGGGCTTGTATTCTGATATGTTATTATAATATACTGAATTATTAGGTGAAAGAGGGCGAAGGAGTATTCCTATATTTCCTAGGATTAATAGCAACTGCCCTTGACAGCATCCCACTGTGAAAAAATTAATGAGTTTATGAACACGAAATTGCCCAAATTTTCTTGAATAATTTATGAAAATTTCATGAACTGTTCATTAAAAGTTCATGAATATTTAGGCAATTTCCCCTACATGAGCTCATGAACTTTTTTCACAGGGGTTTCATTTACATTTAGAACAATTGCTTGTTGGAAGGGTTGGAATGAAGTCACAATCGCCTCTAATTTAATCTTTTAACAGGATCCAAGGTGTGGAAAAATTGAAAACTGTATAATGGACGGCCAGATTGTAGTACACCACAAGATTACATTGAAGGTAGCAAATTGGTACAACTGATTCATTTATTTTTCATACCATCTGTCCAGCATCTTCACACATGATATATATCATCATATCATAATTATTAGGGTTAACAACAACAAATGAGCATTGAGCATTGCCATTATTAGATGATGTGAACGATCGACATAGGCATTCAAACTTTGATGATAAATGCCTACAATGATAGAGAATCTATGGTTAATAAATAGTTGAACAAATGTCGTATTAACGTTCAAATGAACAGTTAGCTATATGAGTAGGTTGTTGGATTGTTGGTTTTCAAAATCTGTACAGTGAAACCCTCTTAAGCGCAATTCGGATAAGTGAAATCCCCACTTATATGCAACTTGGCTCTAAAACTATATTGATTAATATATAGTCATGACTCTGCAATTTTGAATATTTGAATAAGTGCAAATTTGGATAAATGCAATGAAAATCGTTGACAATTTTGACTTGCACTTAAGCTGGTTACACTGTAGTGTGATTTTTCATTTGTTTATTATGTCATATGCAGGGTCTGACAAAGGTAGGAATCCTGGTCCTAGATTCCGGAAGGCTAGAGCAAATTCAGAAGAAAATTGATAATTTTATGATTTATTGGTCAAACATCAACAAAAAAATTCAGAAGAAAATGTTGAAATGCTTCTAGGATTTCAGAAGGCTGAACCCTTTGTCGGACCCTGGTCATATGGTATCAGACTTTATGTCAATACGTCATCTGATAAAATGGTATCAGTGTATATAAACTTATCAGGTATGTCTGAGTAAATGATGATGATGATGATTGATTTTCAAATGAGAAATATCCTAATTCAAGAATGAAACGGAAATGGAGTGGCATGGGATTATACAGATATTTTTGATTCTGGAGTGTTAATTCATTAGGAACAGTTATTTGTGATAACGCAAGTGTCCATTTCTGTTCGTGTAATTAACAGTCTAACAGACACGAGAATTCAAATATCTAAAACAATCTGAAATCTAGGATATCTAGCTAGATCATTTGTAATGGGATTCAATGAGAATATATAAGGCAATAACTACAGTTCACAAAAGTGGAAACATTTCATTTATTTGAAATAACTTTAAAATGCAAACCCATTAATTGTTTAGTTTGTCAATGATTACATAGCAGCAACAACAATATATAATAAAATTTGAAACATTGATCGAAAGATCTGCTTTTCGTAACTCAAAAACTAGAATAATTTAGACAAGTAACCATAATAACATTAGTAAAAAATTATTCTGCCTTATATATAAAATTCTACTATAATTTAGAACTAAGTCGAAACTGCAGCACATTCATATACTTAGTTAACGGTTTCTATTATGAAATAGCCTGTGTACCATCCCTGTTGTTTGTTTTCAGGAACAAACCTTGACACTGGTAATAAGCAGATGGCTAGTTGAGACATTGTGGGCAAATTAACACACATACTTGGCATGATGCGATGCCATTATGATCAACACATAGATAGGTGCTGCTAATGTCATAATGTGTCAGAATGAATAAAATGGCGATTTTATAGCCGTATACAAGAAAGCAGATTTTACCTCATTGTTGCTGTTTGTTGTGCTGTTGTACACAATGACAGAGAACATTGAAGATCTTTATCTATCTTTGAAAGTGGAATGGATGTCACATCGTGCAACAACCGTTGGATGAGATCATGGGATACCTATAAAGTGATATGTATCATTCAAAACTGAAATAAATTATGCTATGTGCATTGTGCAGTCATTCAAGCTGATGAGGAGCAACTGTTCTATATCAACATTAAATGCGAGGAAGATTTACGAAACATCAAACTGGATTGCTTTGAGCTGGTAATAAACAGTCTGAGTATCAGAAAAGTTAAGTTAAGTATAGGGTAGTCAATAAACAAGAAAATAAAATCATTTGCTCTCAATGCATATATGAGATTATGAGTAATAGGGGTTTAATACATAAATCCAGGGTTACATATTTGTAGAAGTTTTGCGTTATATTGACAAGCCATACACCAGGTCTATCTGCCATCCCATGGGCCATGTTGAGATATTATGAGATTGATATGCAAAGTGAGTGGTAGTAATGGAATTTACCGCATCATTAATCACTCACAAATAATTAAAAGGGTGAAACAGGCACTAAATCAATAAATTCAGATATATAACCACCATGTAGCTGCTAATCTTCATTTCTAGATAGGTTCCATATTGTGTCTCACATTTGATGCGTCATGCATCTGTAAACTGTAATGCATTTTCTAGACCAAACCATCAATTCCATTCATGTATCGTATCCATAAAATCAAAACAATTCAAATAAACCAGAGGAGCTGAATGACTTTCAATGAAAAAAAAAGCCACAAACGCCATGTTGCCATAAACTTATAAGCTAATTTTACAACAGATAAGCTTCACAAATTAATTTCTAAATGAAATTTGCATACCTGATCAGACGTATTATGTTGTTGAAATAATAAACTGTCAACTCTCCAGTGAGTGAGGTCAATACCAACACATACATCTTTATCTTTCTTTTTCTTTCTAATAGTATCACTCTCTTTTTGAATTGATAATAGTATTCCATACCATATTGCATCACGCCAACAATCTGTCATCGCTCTAACACATGCTTTTTGAACAAGTTTATTTGCATACGTTGTTTCTTCAGCTATAAATCTTGTATCAGAGATGGATGTTGCTTCCTGTATTTGACCAAAACTTGAGGCTCGATCTGTTCGGTTTGAAAAGATCCACGACGAACTGTCTGAATCTGAGGAATCGGAGGGTTTGAGATCAGGAGTTAAACTCTGCGTAGAAAGCTTGCGATGATCAGCTGGTGATGTATTTGTAAGAACGAGAATGGTATCAGAACCAGAATTTGTATTAGCTCCTGTTAGACCGTGGGACTGGAAACCATACGAGACATCTGCTTGGAAACTGCCTGGTAATGATGCTACTTTAGTCGTCAATGATTCAGTATTATAAGATGCATCTAGATCCATATATTCACCAGAACCAACTTTTGTGGATGAATTAAAACGAACACGGTGCTTCACTGCAAAAATAAATACAGAAAACATCAAAGTTTGGAATCTAATAACACACCATTAATGTATTCATCAATTAAATCTAACAACAAACAAAATATAAACATCATAACACAAAGATGACAAGATCAATACTGGCATATATCTGGTGAAGATGAAAGTAATTGAACTAGATTACAAAAATGTTTTTTTTAGGGATGTCATCATAGCAGAGTTCATAAACTATCTACACACTTTTTTTAAAGGTGTACACCTAATGTTATCATTTAAGTTACAGGAATATCGAGGGAACAGTTTTTCAACATTTTTCTTACACATGATCCTCATAAAAACTATTTAGTAAACACACATACCAGCAATAGCAGCTTGATGATCACCAACTGATGTCAGACTTCCACCGTCTGAACCAGAGATAGCCCTTTGCCTTGCTATTTTCAATCTACTTTGTTTACTTGCAAAGGAAGGTCTCAAGTATACATCTTTACGATTGACAAGCAGCATGTAAAAATGCAATGCGAAAACATCATCTTCATTAACATTGTAAGGCGTGATAACTAACTGCTTATCAATCCGCTTTGTCTCTGTTGTGAATGTACTTGAATTCTTTGTTGTGACCAACGACACTGTCAGTAACTGATTAGTTTGCCATGGTCCACATGTTAATGGTTCATTAACAGTCAGCATACTCAAGCCATATGATTGACAATTTGCAACCATGTAGTTGTAAATTAAATTATTATTCAGCTTCTGGGCACATGGTAATTTCACTGTGCCTAAAATGGACATTGCAGCAATGAGAAACATGGGAGAAAATTAGAAAATAATGTGAGTGTGAAAAATCCATGAGTTCATGAACTTCATGAGCACTTCTTGAACATTTTTTTTGCGGGTTCATGAACAGTCACTTTTTTGAGGAGTTTATGAACACTTTACGAACAGGTTCATGAAATCATAACTATTTTTCGCTTTACAATAGAGTTATTAATTGCGTCTCTGGTATGTCTAAATCATCAAGATCTGCACTTTCTCATATGAATACGCACTCATGCAGTGATAACACTTGCTAGTGTTTGTCAATAATGCTACAATCTAGCAAAGGAATCTTGATTCATGATTCTTTACACTTTTGATGGATGAGACACTAAATAATTGCACCACAACAAAAACATCCTAAAACGCCTTAAGAACAACGTAAATTTTCCTGCCCAGAGACTAAGTTCATGGAGTTCATTAATTTGAAATTGTCCACTTGTTCACAATCTTATATGAACTGTTTGTAGGAAGCTTACGACAATTGTGAATTTTTACATTCATGAACTTTTGATCAAATGTTTACAAACTTTTATTATTCATGAAATGTTTCTTTGTTGTGCTTCGACCGCAATCATGAAACCAACAGCACTTGTATGTGTTTGTCATGGACTTTTGATTGTTTTTGGTACATTTTACAGGAATTTCAAGAAATACTGTTCGAAAGTTTAAAGTAGGCAAACCGAGTCAACCCTCTGTGAAAACATTTCATGAACAAATTGTGAAAAATTTTGTTAAAAACAGGTCATTTAACATGCATGAACTGCTACCAAGCTATTCACAAACTTTACTTGGAGCTTAGCACCTGAATCCTACTTTTGTGTCTAAATTTAAACAAGTCACATTAAATTTTTACATTCTCCCTTTTTCTTCACTCGTATTTACAGTATGAAGTCACTTGACTTTCATTCTCCGTTTTTCAAGATTTGAAAATTTCACCTTTTCAAATGCTTATATCTCAAAAATACTTATCCATTTATCAAAAAAAACTTGGCAAAGTAGTCATTTAGTACAACAAGTTAAGGCAAAAATTTTGATTTTCAATATTTTGTGACTTGACAATATTGATAATACTCTGTGCTACAGAAATTGAGATTTACCTTCTTTCAATGTTGACCAGCTTTGAATAGGCGGAGAAGGATATTCATGTAGCATTTTGCGTAACAACATCTGAACAGAATAACCTTGTTCAAATGCAGGCTGTTTACCACTGATGAATTGATAGATGTGGCGTAAATGAAAATCATAATAAAACGATTTCATAAATGTCAAATCACGTAGTTTAGAACAATCTTCAAGGAACGATTTTGCTTCCTGTTGAAAAAAACAAGTATTGACTTATAAAAGGTGGAAGATGGATAACTTACCTATAGTATGTAATATGAAATAATACTTGGAGCATCAACATTCAATGCTAATAGGCTAATTGAGCCTTTGGATAAATTCAATGGCTATCAATTCAGTGCTACAATACATAGATTTCATGTTGTTGGTTATTTGCCAAAGTATAGCCTTGATAGGCAATTATATCGGGGACGTAATATTTAATCAGCACATTTTGCATATCTGGATAAAGAAATGCTTAACATCTGAAATTTCCAAGCAATGATTTGTATAATTTGAAAAAATATATATTACACTGTTAGTTACAATTAAACATACACAGAAATACATTTGCTCCACAATTGGAATTTCGAATTATTCAAACAGTAATAATAAAACTCATTTACGAAAAATTATCAAAGTCCATGAAGAGTTCATGAACATTTTAAGATAGTTTATAAATTTTGAATGGTTTCTCATTTAATACACATTCATAAATACACATACTGCTTGTTGTGCTGTCCGTTGGTATGTATTCTGTAATTCCTACCTCATTCCTGACACTTCTGGCAATTGATTTGATTTTTGACGTTTCCAGTGCATAAATAACAAGTGAAAAGTAGCCACCCTATGGAAATGATTAAACAGGTATAATTAAGATAAGCCTTGATTCAAATCCCATGTTTTATAAACAAAGGTATTAGCTGTTGTTTCATGGAAGCTGGAGTATTGCCCCTTTCGAAGAAGCAAAATAATTTAGAAAGAAGAATGTTACGGTCTAAATCAGTTAATATCATCCTAACATGGAATTGATTTCTAGTTGTTCCATTCTCCATGTAAACTCTCATATTCTATTTGATCTGCACCAGAGGCAGGGTCCGAAAAAAGGTTCACACTTCTGGAATCGTAGAGACATCCCAACATTTTCTTCCGAATTTCTTTGTTGCATAGCTTCTGGGATCTAGGATCCCCAGATTTCTACTTTTGTCGGACACTGACATGAAGGACTGGTTTTATCTTCACCATAGGGATGATAATTGAGCAATTCCGACTGTACTAACAAAATACCTGGATTGAAAGTTCAAAGAGAGCAATTCCACCAGGTCTTGTCTTCTGAAGATATTTAACTTTCTTGGAAGGATCAGACTAAAATACATAAATAAATAACTTTGTCTCTTTATCTCAATCATACATTATCATAACTAACTTGAAGTGAAGAGATGAATTTCTTACCGGGTTGGTCTCTAAGGCTACGCTACTACCCCTGGGTGACTGCGACTTAACATTCCTAAAAGATAAAAAGTAATTGTGTATGCTTGTGAATAAATCAACTGACTTCATGAACTAAGAACGAACACTGTATAAACACTCCATAAATGTTACATCATTTGTTTTCATGAACTCTTTTCTAAAAGGATATATGCAAAATGAAGTCATTAATTTACAAATTTGATTTGATTTGATTTTGATTTCTCAACGAAACCGTCTAAACAATTTCGTCCAATCAGGACTATGCTTGTGATCACATGATTCTCTGCAACAAAGTCTGCGTGATCACAAAACATTTGTAGCACAATTTTAAAGAAAGGATCATGAAAGGAGGCAATCAAAGCAGCAGTTTTGGAATTTTAATGAACTCAGCAGGACAATTTAACTCAAACAAATATTAAATAACGATTCTAAATATCAACATATATAAGTCTGAGGATTTCTAATTATTATAGTTTACAGTTACGGAGCCCATCGTGCAGTTGCTAAATAACGATTTTAAAGATGAAGAACCAGCCACTTGTTGCCAGGTTTTGTAATTGGTCGACTTGACACTTGAGTTCAGAAGGAGCTAGTCAAGTTCTTCGTCTGTCTTTTCTGTAAATCTTGACATGGGATTTCTATTATTATGCATGTACTTGTTACTAAATTAAACTCAAGTTAGGTTGATTCAATGGTGTCTCATTTAAACAATGGTTCAAAATTTCCCGCTACTTCACCAGCAGAAGCGAGCATGCTCCTCAACAACCAATCAAATTGCTAGGAATCCTTACATCTTTTAGAATGTTCGATGAAATTTGGTCATTTAACATTTACAGACTATTTTCACAGAGATATTATAGTGTGTGGTCTGAATCAGCTTAATTTTGTCTAACATTGCTATATATCTGGAGTACAATCTAGCAACAATCAAAATTTTTCTCTCATGTTTAAGTTGAATGACAATAATGTAAATAGCCTGGATAATGACATGGTATTAATTAGAAAACCATTACAAATCAAAACACAGACATAGTACCATGGCAAAAGGTTATTATAAAATAAGATAAAAATGTCCATGGAGCATTAGACAGCTAATAAAAAAAGTAATTTGGACGGTGACACCCTACCGAAGGGATCCATGCCACTCCTCTACTTCTAGAGGAGTGGCTCTTTTCGATAAGAGCAATGATTTTGAACGCTCCTTAGATCTCAGCCGTTGCACTGCAGATCAATTTCAACAGATTTCATGGCAGATAGGCCTTGATTGTCAATGCGCAACAATGCGCCGCAGCTGCTCACAATGCAATTACCTTTGGACCATTCCATCCACCAACCTTTGATGGTAATCATTTGATGTTTTAGATAAAGTTAAGGCTGAATTGACCTTGGGGGGATTTCAACCACAGTCGATCAGATATGATCCGATCAGAAGTTCGGTTGCTCAGCCAACTGAGCTTTGAACGTCAAAAATGAACATAATTTCAGAACCTCATTAATCAAATTCAAATTTTCCATCTGATCAAAAAATATCCCACATAAAAACATTGATATTGATTTATGTTATTAAGGTATCATGTTATGTTTGCAATGCATGACATTTTCAAATCGATAGACAATGCATAATTTTCACATTCTTTCCAGGACCGTCTTCTCAAGACTCCGATGTTAACTGACGGCATGGAGTATCAATTTGTTGCATTAATCAGTCAGTTGATAAAAAGAACAATTGACAACATTGAATCTGAGGATTTGTTTATTTGATCTAAGAAAATAATTACCTTCGACTTGATTGACCAATTTGAATGGTTGAGAATCCGAGTACTTCAACACTGTGAGAATATTCTTGTAACAGCATGGTTGATAGTTCACGATGTTTGTCTTCTTCTGATGACCGACTGTCGGCTCTTAGGAAAGGAATGTTCGATACCTAATTGGACAAAGCAGACACCAGCATCAATTCTGCAATTCTTATTGGAAATTTATTTCACAATTCAAACAAAAGTGATGTCGTTTTACAGTGCTCTACCATGAATTTAGTTTTGCATTTATCATCATGTTAACTTTCTACATACAAAATATTTTACAAAATTAAAAATGGGTTTACCCAACATTATTATACTGTAGTTGATCTCAAGAAATCATTGGAGAAACTATATTTCTAGTGGGTTTTACGGAGAGGTGTTTTTGCTTTGAAACCACATTAATAATTAACTCGAGTCACAAATTTCAGGGGATAAAAACATTGAAACTAAATCTGATGCCTCGTTGTTTAGGAAACTCAGTAATGGTACAACCTAAAATAGAAGTGATATTAACAAGGCAATACTCAGTATCTGAAAAGGATTCAGTCTTTCAGAATCCTAAGATAATTTCCACTTTTTCTACCCGATTACTTTGGTTGCAGTTTCATCTATATTATCAGAGAGCATTATCAATTTCCTGTTTTATACTTTTTTCATTTACTATATTACACTTTATACTTTATGCAACAATGCCTGTGAAAAGAATTCATGAGTTCACAGCTGTCCATGAAAGTTAAATTACGCCATTTCAGAGAAATTTCATGCATTAACTCATGAACTTTTTTTGAATCGCCATGAACAAAATCATCAAAATGGGACCATTTAACATTCCTGGACAGTCCATTAACTGTGTTTCTTAGGGGTGGTTGGTTACTCCTGAGAAAACAGTTCATGAGCATAACAGCCTACTTTTTATTAACCATAACAGCCTACTTTTTATTAACCATAACAGTCTACTTTTTATAAACAGTTCATTAAAACATTTGGGTCATTTAACGTTCATAAACAGTTAATGAACTCAAATAATTTTTTCGCAGTGGTATGTTTGAAATGAGGATACCTTGTCTTTAATTGAAGAATCCGCGTTTGAAGCATCTGCATTCCTTTGTGTTGGGAAATCAAATAAAACCTTGACTTCACCAAAATGAACAATGCGGGAATGATGACGCAGAAGGTGGAGACGGTCCTCCTGTAGATGAAAGAATATGTTGACTAAACAATGGTTTATATTAGTATTGTGTTTAATGCATTGCCCGTAAACAATATACTGCAGGGTACTCATCATAAGAGCAAAAACAAATAACTATTCAACAAAATATCATCCAACAAACAATTCAACAATTTCCCTTGCAAATCATTTTAAAGATAGAAATGCATTTGACTAGAGAAATCATTATTGCACACTATTTCCTTCCCAAATGTCAAACTGTTGCGCATTGAGAAGGGCTGTTCCGCATTCGCTCTCAGAAAAAAGAGCCACTCCTTTAGGGTGCCTTTCGTAGGCCAATTCCATCTCAATTACTTAATTTTACTTTTACCCAAGAAACATTAGATTTGAGATAGTACAATGAACTAAATATAATAATGTTTGACATACATGTATTAACTGAACATTATATATTAACTGCTATAACTGTAAAAATAGTAGCCAATCACAATTACAATACTTCTCCCAAACACTAATTATTTAACAACAGAAAATCACTCTTGAAAACACAAACTAATTACGATTACTGATTACTAATTGGACAAAGAACAGCCTCCGTGTATTAATTTATATCATCAAGTGAATTGTTATTTGATTTGATTATTATTGATCAACTGTGTAAACTGAGTTTTTGAGAACTTTGCAGAGTAATAATAACTTCGTTGCACAATCAATTGAGAATATAACCACTTACTGTGTTAATTATTTCAACAACATACCGATATTGCGAGAGCTTCACCCCTCATCCACATCTCATGAACTTCACTTATTTTTGCCTGTTGGACAACATCTAAATAGTTAATAAAACATGACTAAATTAATGAACAACCCTATAAAATGGAAAATAACTGTATAATATCATCACAAATTAAATACTAAAGTGATGAGTACTTACTATTCATTTTCACACTTCGAACTTCCTATATAATAAAACAAACGATTGAGAATAATTAAAGGAGAAATGTCGACAGACCCACACAACTCATTTAAAACCATAATTATAGACTGTATGAATTTTTCTACATAATCAGCAAAATAAGCAAAAGCCGCAAAGACTTAATTTCCCGGAACGCATTTTATAATCTTATATCTCTTGAGCTGTTCAAGTTTCATTGATATGAAAAAGGAAAACTAAATTTGTAGCAGAAGATTGTGCACATATATTATTAATGGAGTAATATGAAATTCTACTGAGGTTTAAACCTGCTTTCTTTAATACTGCTGCATACTGTTACTCCTGCTGGATGGTACACAGTACAATAGTGAATATTACATTGCGGCAGTGCTGAATGGAGTTGTCAGCATGACCTTTGAAGATCCTAATTCCTAGGGCCCTATGCTATAGCTAATTCATCAATTAAGGATTACGTTCTTCTCTCTTTTCAGCAGGCTGCTGGGTGGTTTATGAAATTCACTGAGGAATTTATGCTTTTACTATGTGGCTTGTTTGGCCTGTGATTGTATGTACACGTAACACCTATGATTCATTGTACCATTCATCTTAGGAAATGATGTCAAGTTTGTAAAGGTCTTGGTCATAATAGCGGCCAATTAGTGTTGCTGCTATTGTTAATTGCTGGTTGATTTACTGCTATTTTTCGGTATTTGTTATTTACATTTCTCTCTGCCTTTTGCATCGTTTGTTGACTGGCAAAGGTAAGAGTAACTAGGATCTCCACTGAGTTAGCAGTGTGCCTGAAGCTGTTTGGTGGTGTCAGGTGTGCTATTGTTCAACTAGTTCTCACATTTTACTGCCAACCTCCCATCAACCAAGTACAGGCCAACCTATTGCGATGTTTAGGACTTGAGATAAAGGGTTTAACTATTATACAACAGAAGATGACACAATATATGAAGGGAATCAAATTGAAATTATATGAAGACAAAAACACTGTCAATTATTTATAATCTTACTTGGTATTGGTAGCCAAAGCGCTTGACAGGGTCTTGAACAAACCGGTATGGTGCTCTGCTGAGAATTCTATGTGGCGATGAATCACGGTACATCAATTGTAGTGGAAGCTGGGATGCTAACTTATTTGTGCGTTCATCAGTGAGAGGCATGCGCTGGAAAGATAAAATTATCTTTTATAAGTTTGTATTATTTGAGGATTAAGATTGCATGGGAAGCCTGGAAAAATGTTTATATATGTGCAACATTTGGAATGTAAGAAAAGTGCTGAAAACATTTCAACAGTCGTTAAATTCTTATACATCTTCCAAGTTCTAAATCATCCTGAATCGAGAGAATCATGGATGCATAGAGAGATGCAGCATTGTTTAAATTGTTATTTTCAGCTGGTGCATGAATAAGTAGATTATGGATTGATGTCCATAGGCATCTTGTTCACATGAGGGGGGTAAATCAGTAATTCAACAAAAACAGCTTATCATTTTGATATTGCACAACCATAACCAAACACATTTGATATACAATTTTCTCAAGTCAATAAAGTCATAGTTGGTGCTAATGCGATGTTAATTTGTCGAATAGAATGAATAAATTGGTAATAGAATATAAGCCAGATTTACAAACAGCAAATAACCTTTCAGTAGAGCTTACATCAGTTGCAGGTGGAGCAGCATCTTTCATCAACATCAAGAGATGACCATGATTATTTGTTGAGCAGAATGTTAGCAAATTCTGAAATAAAACCAGAATAATTGTACAATAAAATCTGTATAAAAACAGCATCTGTCTAATTGTTTTAGTATAAACCAACCAGTGGTACAAGCCAAACATATAAAAAAAAAATTAATTTGAAATATAACCGTCAATCAAAGGCATCCATGACGACTGCAGCATCCTCATTTGGAGGATGAATTTTAATTCGACTTAATTGTTTCAGATTTAATTTTTAAAACAAAACAGTTGGATGTTATTCCTGGCTACAAAATACAACCCTGCAAAATAGCAAATTTGAGCAAGGTAACTATTGAGTATCTAAAAAATATATAAATGTTTGCAGTTTGTAATATAAAAGTTTACTATTTCTAAACTTTAGCTGACTAGCAAACTAATCTGCAATAAAGTAGCGACGAAAAAATTGAAAATCGCTTGTTTTCTTTTGGAAATTAGCGAGGGAACTCGGATTGTCACGGTAACTAAGAAAATTAACGACATACAATTTACATCTATCAATATATACATAGGCCCGATATATAGGCCTAGCTATTATTTACAAACAAAGCTTGTAGGTGAATTTACATTGTTTACAGGTTTGTTTATCGATTTAAATCGGATTTAAATTTTTTCAAATAATAAAACATACTTTCGTGCCAGCATTTTAGATCAGATCTTTTAAATTAATTTGGTATTTTGAAATTTTGGTATTTCAAAACCCGCCTAGCCAGTCATACAATGCTGTCCAAGCATGAAAAATACAGAACCACCCAAATAAATTGTGGCATATCATGATTCTAATCTCAATACAAAAAAAATTTCAACAAAATTATTGAATTGTTTTTAATACTGACATTTGATATTCCTAGACAAATCTGTTGTCATGAGTACCTTCAATAGCTAGGTCAAGATGAATTTGCAGGAGAAGCAAAGTGTGCTACCTTCTACTCGAATTTTAACGCTTCATCATTATATCGAATTTTATACATAACAAATCTATAGCTGATAGAATCATAACATGTAAAGCGATACTAAGCAACTAATGGAAATAGAGCTTTATAAATAAATCAAGTTTATAATTATTAATGCTTTTATGCTTTTACTAATCTCAATTTAAAAACAAAAAGTATGCCTGTACTTTGCTTAAAACAGAAACACAATAAACTCCATTAACAAGAATTAAACATAAATCATGGCCTAGAGCGAAGTTAATGATGTTTCTCATGTTATCCTAATAAACTCCAAGAGAAATCACTATTACCGGTACCTCGTCATTTTCATTCTGTCCAGCAGATTCAAATGCCATATGATGAAATAAACCAGCCTTTTGCATCATTATACAACTGTTAAGATGATCACGTGCTTGGTGCCATGCATACAAACGCAACAGTCGGTTGTCAATGACTGTTCGCATTTCTTTACTTAGATTGTAAGAGTAAAGGGACACCTACAAGTGACAAGAATTATTGATAGTATTTGTGTTGTCAACACGAGAAATACAAAAATCGTGCTTGAAATCAATTCAAATAAATAGCTATGCATTAATAATATGATGTTGCAGGCTTGTTTTAACATATCAAAGTCAATTCAAAATCTACAAGAAAAACCTACCTGTCTACCTTCAAAGTACATTGCAAAAAACTTTTGTCTTGGGATGGGTGCAACACGGAGAGAAGAAGGAGCACAGTGACTTGCACCACTGCGTCTGCCATCTTGTGGATTTGATGATGTAGCAATTTCGAATGGAGGAAAAAGTTGACGTGAGAATTGATCTAAAAATGCGAAAGCAACAGATTAGTAATACAGTAACTGAATGATATCAAAGCTTGGTGAGAGGTCCAGTCATTCCTGACCCTCCTCCACACACAGTGGAGGGTAAGGTTTGGTGGTTTCAGGTCTGCTATTGTTCAACTAGCTATTGCATTTTGCTGCCAACCTCCCACCAACCAAGCAAGTAGGCCAAATTATTGTGACGTTAAGGATTCCAGATAAAGGGTTTAAATATATGAATAGGATAAGAATTTGAAAGCAATTTTTCAATCAATACTTAATACTGTACAATAAATGTGAAAGCAGAGTGCAGTATAACAGAAGGCTATTACCAAAATGGTCTCCTGCCAGTCATTTTTGTTGTTGCGTCTTTTGATTATGTTTTTGCCATTTTTATAGAAACATTCATATCACAATATTGGTTGCTTTGATTCAAAAATGTCTGAAGTCCCTATCAACATAATTTGCAGTGTATATAGCCAAAGTGTCAAATGTTCGGCAACATAACTGTTTCCCAAATCAACTAAACCAAACTCATGGTAACGTCTCAATCAGACTAAACTAAAAAGGTCAATTTTGGAGCATACAGATTACAGAAGTTTACTAACCTTCAGTAGACATTGACCCTGCGTTCTCTAGATCTGAAAATTTAAATCAAATTGTTATGGACATACTGCTAACAAATAAATTATTGTTGAACTGTATAATGGAATATGCAAACATTATTTAAGCCAAAATTCTCCAGTTATCATACCGTCTTCATGAATGCCCATACAAGAACGCCATTGATGAACATTTCTTACTATTACTACAAAATTGGATGACTGGCGAGGAATAAATGAAGGCAAACGTCGGATGTCCATCGAAGACTCTTCTTTTCCACCAACCTTAAAGTACAGCAGCAAAATAATAATAATAATAAAAAATAGCTCCGCTACGCTCGGACTCATGGTGAATAATATAATAATAAAAAAAAACATATTGAAATCAAATTCAATAGAATATCAAATCAATCAAATCATCATGCAAAGAAAAATCAAATCAAATCAAATTCAAAAAAGTAAATCAATCCAATCGAATGATATAAAAATTAATTCAAATAAAAAAATCAACTTCAATCAAATAAAATAAATTATAACAATATCCAAATAATATAATAATATAAAGAAAAATATATCCAAATAATAAATCAAAGAAAAAAGAAAAAAGAAAAAAAATGTTATGCAAACCAATGGGATTGAACCCAAGACCCCGCACACCTGATGCAAACGCTTCACCACTAGACCATACCAACATAATAACAAATGACGTGATTTTCACTACTTATAATACAGGTGTGAGTTGTAAATGATGTGCGAAATTGTCTCTTCTTAAGGTGATGTCGCATTAGAATTAAAACATTTTAATAAACCAAATAAAACCATGACAACTGGCTTAGCAGTTTGATGTAATAAATTACTTCAGAAAACAATACAAACAATAAATATATAATACTGTCTTGTCTAAGCCCCCAACCAAATGATGAATTGTCGGTTCAAAAGTTCTCATGGTCAAAACACAACAATAATTATCTTCGAAGTTTCACCTCAAATAGTGATGTTACAGAACGATTAAAATCTTTCATTAACCATTTCAAATGACGAGAAGAAGAAAACAATCATGTGTTCTACCAATGAAGAGATAATCACGATGTAAACTAATCCAGGAGTATTAGAAAAATTTCATTTAAAAATGCAATTGTAATCTCGCTAAGCTGTGAGTCGGCCATCATGGCGGGCAATGGAAAAAAAATTTTGTCAAAAAAATTTGGCTAAAAATTTGGAATAATCACACAGCATGCCCATTGTATTTTTAACAATAAAATGGTGTTTCTTGCGCAATCGTTTTTTGTTTGTCCTTTGTTAGCACGCAAAGCAGTGTGTTGAACGTTATTTCAAAAGAACAATAGATTTAGTCAAAAATGAAATGAAAACGTTTCCACCATGACAGTATAGACTCAAGGTCACTTACGTAACCATGAGTCAATAATAATAATAATAATAATAATAATAATAATAATAATAATAATAATAATAATAATAATAATAATAATAATAATAATAATAATAATAATAATAATAATAATAATAATAATAATAATAATAATAATAATAATAATAATAATAATAATAATAATAATAATAATAATAATAATAATAATAATTTTGGTACAAAATAACAACACAACTAAATTTGCACAACGTTTCGATTGATTGACTTCAGCCACTCTCAAGTGAATGTTTTTTATTATTAATTAAGATATATATATACATAGAAATGTTTGCCCTTTGAGGGTAAAGTTACATCATGAAAAATATTTACAATTATATGAGATCTATATCAGTGACAACAGTAACTATGGTAACTAGCCTATAGATATGAAATGCATGCAGTTATTTGAAAACTTTGGCCCGGATGGAATCGCCCTGAACGTTTAATGTTGGTTTCAGTTCTTGAATTGCCAGCATTTCATTCACGAGACAATCGAATTTATTTTTGCACTTTTTTATTATTCTAAAATGTTTTTCAAATTGATCAGTAGATATTCCGTGCTCTTGACGGACATGTGTACCAAGGTTAATTTTGTTGTGTTCCTCTATGCGTTCATATAAGTGCCGACATGTATAGCCTAGTCTTGCTTCACACAGACCACATTTAAAATGATATATGACGCATTGCTGGGTTAACAAATCTGGCTTCTCCTCACAGGTACGCAAGTCATCGTTGAGCTTCTTACTTTTAAAAATAGCATTAAACTTTACACTTATTTTACAATTTAAACGGTAAAGTTCTTTTCTTGTTTCATCATATGATTGTTGGTCTTTATATATTTTAACATATTTTAAATTATCGTCTGGTAAAACTGGAGAATTAAAATCATTACTTAGCATTTTATTTAAAATAGAATTAAAAACACGTGGCGGATACTCAAGTTTACTAAAAATGTTTAAAAGTACTTTACATTCAATATTAAAATCAGCTTCAGAGGAACAAAGACGATGCGCTCTGTGAAGCATTGTCTTCAAAATACCGGTTTTATACCTTTGGTCTACATGACTCTGATAATGTAAAAGAAGTCCTTTGTTTGTTGATTTTCGATGTACACTCGTTGATATTTCTGTGCCGGTATTGGTCATTTTGATTCCAAGAAAAGGTAGTTTTTTATTTTCCTCTAACTCAATCGTGAAGTTTATTGACGAGTGTGCTGCATTCAGAATCGATAATAAGTTTTCTGCTTCTTTTATATTGTTGACAATTGCCAAGGTGTCATCTACATAGCGCCAGTAGAACTCTGGTAATTTATTAGATTCTGATAAAATTTTTCAATATTGGACATAAATACATTAGCTAATAAAGGCCCCAATGGTGATCCCATTGCCACTCCATCTGACTGTTCATACAGCTCACCATCGAATTGAAACAATTGATCTTTGGTACTGATCAATGATAATAATAATAATAATGGACTCGGGACGACTCGGGATGTGTCTATACTATTTGCATTATGCATTGCCCACTACTTCGGTAGTTTGAGCACTCTGGTATGGCACAGATGTTTTTTTCATGTGATGAATTTTTTCACCACATTTATGACTCATCTTGACTTAGGTGTATACTGAAGTCAGTTCCTTGTTCGCTCACTGAGCAGTACTGATGAAGGCTAATGGCCAGAAACATGTACTTGTCTGCTGCTATGTATGTCTCAATTGCGCATGCGCAATTTTGAGCACTATCGACTCGGGATGTGTCTATACTATTTGCATTATGCATTGCCCACTACTTCGGTAGTTTGAGCACTCTGGTATGGCACAGATGTTTTTTTCATGTGATGAATTTTTTCACCACATTTATGACTCATCTTGACTTAGGTGTATACTGAAGTCAGTTCCTTGTTCGCTCACTGAGCAGTACTGATGAAGGCTAATGGCCAGAAACATGTACTTGTCTGCTGCTATGTATGTCTCAATTGCGCATGCGCAATTTTGAGCACTATCGACTCGGGATGTGTCTATACTATTTGCATTATGCATTGCCCACTACTTCGGTAGTTTGAGCACTCTGGTATGGCACAGATGTTTTTTTCATGTGATGAATTTTTTCACCACATTTATGACTCATCTTGACTTAGGTGTATACTGAAGTCAGTTCCTTGTTCGCTCACTGAGCAGTACTGATGAAGGCTAATGGCCAGAAACATGTACTTGTCTGCTGCTATGTATGTCTCAATTGCGCATGCGCAATTTTGAGCACTATCGACTCGGGATGTGTCTATACTATTTGCATTATGCATTGCCCACTACTTCGGTAGTTTGAGCACTCTGGTATGGCACAGATGTTTTTTTCATGTGATGAATTTTTTCACCACATTTATGACTCATCTTGACTTAGGTGTATACTGAAGTCAGTTCCTTGTTCGCTCACTGAGCAGTACTGATGAAGGCTAATGGCCAGAAACATGTACTTGTCTGCTGCTATGTATGTCTCAATTGCGCATGCGCAATTTTGAGCACTATCGACTCGGGATGTGTCTATACTATTTGCATTATGCATTGCCCACTACTTCGGTAGTTTGAGCACTCTGGTATGGCACAGATGTTTTTTTCATGTGATGAATTTTTTCACCACATTTATGACTCATCTTGACTTAGGTGTATACTGAAGTCAGTTCCTTGTTCGCTCACTGAGCAGTACTGATGAAGGCTAATGGCCAGAAACATGTACTTGTCTGCTGCTATGTATGTCTCAATTGCGCATGCGCAATTTTGAGCACTATCGACTCGGGATGTGTCTATACTATTTGCATTATGCATTGCCCACTACTTCGGTAGTTTGAGCACTCTGGTATGGCACAGATGTTTTTTTCATGTGATGAATTTTTTCACCACATTTATGACTCATCTTGACTTAGGTGTATACTGAAGTCAGTTCCTTGTTCGCTCACTGAGCAGTACTGATGAAGGCTAATGGCCAGAAACATGTACTTGTCTGCTGCTATGTATGTCTCAATTGCGCATGCGCAATTTTGAGCACTATCGACTCGGGATGTGTCTATACTATTTGCATTATGCATTGCCCACTACTTCGGTAGTTTGAGCACTCTGGTATGGCACAGATGTTTTTTTCATGTGATGAATTTTTTCACCACATTTATGACTCATCTTGACTTAGGTGTATACTGAAGTCAGTTCCTTGTTCGCTCACTGAGCAGTACTGATGAAGGCTAATGGCCAGAAACATGTACTTGTCTGCTGCTATGTATGTCTCAATTGCGCATGCGCAATTTTGAGCATTATCGACTCGGGATGTGTCCATACTATTTGCATTATGCATTGCCCACTACTTCGGTAGTTTGAGCACTCTGGTATGGCACAGATGTTTTTTTCATGTGATGAATTTTTTCACCACATTTATGACTCATCTTGACTTAGGTGTATACTGAAGTCAGTTCCTTGTTCGCTCACTGAGCAGTACTGATGAAGGCTAATGGCCAGAAACATGTACTTGTCTGCTGCTAATAATAATAATAATAATAATAATAATAATAATAATAATAATAATAATAATAATAATAATAATAATAATAATAATAATAATAATAATAATAATAATAATAATAATAATAATAATAATAATAATAATAATAATAATAATAATAATAATAATAATAATAATAATAATAATAATAATAATCACAATCACAATCACAATAACAATAACAATAATAATAATAATAATAATAATAATAATAATAATAATGTACCTTGATAGCTTCTCTTTCCAAATGATAAGGTACATATTTGGATTTAGTTTTTATTGGCATCCTGTTAGCATCATTTGGTATTTCTTGAAAAGAAACTGAATCTGACTCTGATGCACTATATAAGTAAACAAATAATATTACACAGTCAGCAAAGATCACCTCTGCATTTTTCAACCAACTACCCAAAGTAGTTATACTAGAAATGACATTTGATTTTCTTTGCTGCATATAGAGATCATTGGAATTAGACACTGCTGAAGTGACAGTTATAGACAATTGATTGTTTTAAAGTGGATGTCATTAAACCATGCTCGCTCTCTCCCTATCTATTTATCCAAGCATCAGAAGTAATGCGCAACAAAAGGTTTAGCATTCCGGAATCTTTGGGTATTGTCAGCTTTTCCTTCCGAATTTTTTGTTGAAGCTTGATCAATGAATTAAAAAATTATCCCAGGGTCCCCGTTTTTGTTGGACAATGAATTCAGAATCAGCCATCCAAATCAAATACCCTATTTAACTCATTATAGATGTAATCATATTTAATGTATCTACCTGCATATACTGTAATGTATTAAATATAAATGAGCGTATTACCATTCAATCTTAGTGAATATCCTTGGTGTTATTTCAGGAAACAAGTCCCCTAAAATCTTAACAGATTCCCGCAATACAAATGATACAGAGTAATCAGATGAAAGTCGTTTTGAATGTGTGTGAACAGATGGCGATGATAGCTTGGATATGCAATCGAAACAGTCTTTGATTGGCTCAATATAGCTGTTGAAAAAAAGAGAAATACTTCTGATCAGATCATTTTCAGAATTCAGGTGGAACAAAGATTATTGACACAAGCAGCGAGCATCGAATGAATAACTAATTAAATAACTTAAACCATACACAATCCTTTGAAATATTTTCTTGATAAAATTATGCATTTGAATATTGTTATCTTTACAAAGATGTTTGAATGTTGAACTACATATTTCATTTGGTAGCTGTGAAAATTTCGCTTAACGTTTCGTAAGTCATTTTTGAGCCTCATTTTACACCACCTGGTAGTGAGCTGTTACTGAATGAATAGGCATATTTGATGTAAGAGTGGTGATAATGATTAATGACCACATGAAGTATGGATCTAAAGAAGGAATTTGCATTATAACCTGGCTGGGTATGCTGCCGAATCATAGAGAATACCGACAAAACTCACCATGAACTAAGGGCGCCTTTATTACCAGCTTCATAGGAATAACGATCCAATTTTAGCGTTGCCTCCTTGCGCCTTCGCAATTCAATATCTTGCCATCGTGATGTTTCAGCAGCATTCTCAGATATTATTGTTTCTGGGCTTTCAACTGTTGATCCGTGGCGTCCTTTTATCGAAGCATCTTTAGCTGATTGTAATTCAGGCGGCAAAGGAAATGGGTTTGAATTATGTCTGCGATGATCAGCAGTTGAAACACGTCGCTTAGGCGTTGAACGGTTACTAGTCTCGCAATCAGATTGAGCAGTTGTTGATGATTCGCTCAAATGTAAGCTATCTATTCCAGGTGATTCCATGCTATGTGATGGTGCTGTGCGTGGTCTCATTACAGAAGGTAATGATAGTTTCTTGGAAATGCGTTGTTTGGTATCAGTTGGTGAAGCACTGTCACCAAATGGAATCTGTCTGACCGTATCTAGCAAGGGTAATTGAGATATAGGACTAGTAGGAGTGCCTGTTGAAGACTTTGTACCTCTACCTATAGAATCCTGTGATGCAATGGAGTGTGCAGAAATAGTCTTGAAGTAAGGAGATGTGGGAGTGTCACTTTTACTTGATGATGAATGTGATCTAAATGATGCTCTCATAAGAGAAGGTGGGAATGATGAAATAGCATTGGCGAGAAGAATATATTCTAGGAACACATCACTGATGGCTGCTTTAACATTGGCACGTAAGCAAGAGAGAAGTGATGTCAATGGAATTTCACCACGTCCCCAAATACTGAACTGAACATAGGCGTCACATTCTTGGGCTACAAAAGAAATGTCACAATCTAAATACACCTATCTGATAATTAGTCCTTATAATGGATAAAGGGACTTGACCTACTAATCTACTTGTAAGGGTGATGCAGTATAATTTAATGCTTGAAAATATTATTTAAAATTATCTGTTTCCATCCATACCATATTGTCAAAAAATGCCAGGAAACACATATTTTACCATGAAGACTGTTTATACCGTCATTTGTTTTACAGGAAATGTGGCATATGGCTTAGTTTAAGTAATCCTTATTTATTCCCAAAAGACTGCAAAACTGTCTCAAAATTTTTTTATTATAAAACATTTTCTACTGTACACACATCTATCAAGTATCCGTTTATGACATTAAATGATTGCATCAACTTTGATGATTCTATTAGGTTTGATTTTACAAAATTCCACTTTTCCTCATTTGGAAAACTAGTTTTCAGGTACTCATTGGCACTATAGGTATGAAAAGAGTTTGAAATATACTTAGCGTTATCTACATGGAACATAGAACATTCTCTTTGTGTGTGTATATATTCATTTTGAGGCATATCTACCTGTGTTAAATATAATCTTGAAAATTACTTTTTTACCTTGCCATGATTCACCCTCTTCACATGTCTGCTCATCAAGGCAAGACATTAATGTATCTAGCCATTTACGATAATAGTCAGGTGATTTGTTAGTGTAAGCTGGTGTTGGCGTAACTGGATGCGCTTTCACTAAATCACCAGAGCGATTAACCAGAGACAGATAAAAGCAACCAACATCTGTTGGATCACAATACAATGATCAGCATCAACATTCATTACACTACGTGTAACACTAACACCAAAACCATGAAAGTGTTTGTGAAAACACCATAGGAATATAAAAATGTGAAAACGATAATTTTTAAGCCATGAAAAATTCACGATATTAAAATGTAAAAATGCCATGGAAATGCCATGAAAACATCATGAAATCTTACTATTTTATTAATGGTTTTGGTGTCAGTAGTTACAGGCTAGAACTGAAATGAAACTGAAAAGTATCCAAGTTATAAACAGGATACAATAGGCAATAAAGCTGTACACAATACCAATACCAAGGAAAACGAACAATCGCATCTCGGGGCCCGTGTTTAACTGCTTTGAATATCAAGAGCTCAGTTAAAACAGTAACAATCGAACACTGTCCCCAATCTACAGCAGAATCAATGAATTATGGCTTATGCTTAGTTAAAAACATAAATTTTAATGGCTTTACATTGGTTCTATCAACTAATAAACTACAGTAATTCGTTAATTATGTTGTTTATAACTCGGAGATGTAAAATATATTTTATTTGGTTGCTTTCCAGAAAAGTAAGATAAAGTTTTTCCCTTTTAAAAATAAGTTTGGTGTTGCACTATCTTAGTTCTAATTATAATATCTTGGCGATATTTATTAATCACAGAAATGAAAAATTCGCAAAGATTTTAAATAATTTTGGATGCCGTTGTACTGTTACCTATGCAATCACACATTAATGTCAAATGTCCGCCACTTTGTTTGTGCTTGATTTTCATTACAGTAATTGCAATTTTGAAATAATATGATGACTACAACTTTGACAACTTTACAATGGAGTTACAATTTTGTGAATCATGTCAGTTATTGATTTGTGCTCATTATTTGATGCTTAGTCAATGCTGCTACTTTGGTTTACTATTGCATGGAATTCATTTAGGTAAGTGAATGCATTTTGTGAAGTGAATGAGTGTTTTATTGATTACAAGCCTTCGGCTTGCGGCCTGCGCCCGGGGCCAGTCAGCCTTCGGCTTCCTCGAAGAGGTCGCTTCGCTCCCGTTAGTAGCCTGCAGTATGTCTTGTCAAAGATCATGTCAATGAAACAAAATAGTCATGAGAAAGAATCAAAAATGCAGAACAACACTGATAATTCATTTCAGTCTTGATAATTAATCGTTACATACATGTAAAGCATAGTGAAAAGGAGATAATTGATACTCTATTGTACTACATATTTCAAATCAAATATATTTATAAATATGGGTTATCCATAAGTACATTTTATGTTGACTACATAGTTCAAATGACATATTCTTTTCACAATGAAAGGCATTGGTATGTAAATATTATTGCTGTGTTGGTTGAGTAGATCTCAGCATGAGTCATTGAGTGGTATTGGTAATAACAACAGGTGATTCTGAAATTGATACAGTAAATTACATAAATGAGAGACCCAAATTCTAATATTTTATTAACTTTAGCAAACTTCTCACAGAGAGGACACATGTCTATAATGGTCACCATTCACATACCTCATATAATAATAATTAAAGTAAACAATGTGTGGACACAGTGGACGTTGTCATTGTATGGCACAATATAAATGTACATTTCGACAAAAGGATAGAAGGCAGCTAAATTACAGCTCCAATTTTGTATTTGTACAACTTACAACTGCTTGATGACTGAAAAGTACCACACTAATTCTCTGAATTTGTTTATTTGTTATGGGTCAAATCTCTGTGTGTGCAGTGTGGATAACAGAACAGAACTGCTGACATAAAACGGTGACACAATAAATCCTTTCTTCCAAAGAAGAACAGTTCATAACAAATCAAGCTAATATTGGCGATACAGTGACACAGTAATCTCTTCTGCCAACGATGACTTGATAACAAAGTAGGCTATTTGGGATTATGATACTTAAAAGAAAACTAAAAGTAACAATTGCCATCAGAGTCCTGTAAGCCCTCATGCAACAGGGTAAAACCACAGTAAAAGTGACTTTGACAGACTTTACATGAAGCATTTAAACATTTAAGTTGTAAAAGACTTACCAAGAATTGTGTCTTCTGTTTGTGATGTAAAATGGAGTATTGTTGGACCACTTCTCCTTCTAGGCATATTGGAATACTTTTGCAAAATATGATGAAACACTTTTACAAAATATTGGCAGCCATTAAAATAAAGCGTGCTCTAAAATTCGTGATGTTGCTAGGCATGACGGGATACATAAAAGAAAGCAGTATATTTTCACATAACTTCCGTCGAAATATCACGATTTTGGAAATTTTAATCGCAATTTATGAGCAATTTATAGCATTTTAAACTGTAAAAACAAAACGTTGGATAGCCAAAGGCCTATAGATAACCCAGAAGCGTATAAGAAGTTTGGAAAGTGCTCTGCGGAGAAGGAGTTTAACAATAATGAAACAATGGTGATTTGATCACCGACACGGTTTGCGTATTATTATTATTAATGGTTGTACAGTGGAACCTGTATATAACAGATAACAGCCAGCTAAGAGAGGTAGATAAATTGACCACTATAAACAGGTGGCCTTTATACACATGTTTGATTCAATAGAAGATATTATTTTAGACATTACAATAGTGACCACTATAGACAGGTGACCACTTTATAGAGGTGACCGTTATAACAGGTTTGACTGTAGCAAGCATGTTGCTGCTATGTACTTGTGTTGAGTTTTGCAAGCAATTCTCTCAACCAATCACAAGCAATGACCGGCTAGGATTCGAATTTTGGATTTAAATATATTTTATATCTTGATTTTCTGATTGAAATCAAATATTATAGCTTCAGACTTACATACTCCTTCTTTGCCTCTTTCAACATACAGGTATTGATCGTTAATGGGAATAACCGGATAATCCAACACATGTGACTGTGTGTCATATTGTGTATAATTCCTGAATTGATCACGGTGCGAGTCTGCAAATCTTGGTGTGTTGAATTCAACCAGTAGTAATTGTCTCAGGTAATACATAAACGAGTGTGTGTATGGATGCATGATGGGAGGCAATCCAAAGCGAAGGCAACACACAGGTGGTCGGCAGGGTGGCTGAATGAACTGTTGATATTAATTAATAGAAATTAATCTCAACAACTGATCCAAGCTTTCCAAAAATTATTGCTTTCATTGGCGCTTGGATGATGGTCTCTGTTTGTTTTGACTAGAAATCAATAGGAACTTAGATCTTTCAACACCATCAAACAAGCACAAGTCACACTACTAAGCCAGTGGAGCTAGGATACTTTTCCTTCAAGTCTAATTTGGATGTGGAAGGATTGGCAAAGGACGCCCTAAACCTAGTGATGTATCAACGAATAATGAATATATGTAGGTCTTTGCTGCCCCAAAAAATATAAACAAGACGTTACCGTAATCCCAAAATTGATTGTTGATTGAGCAAATCTGAACTTCTTTCCCTTCCACAGCCTCCACACCCTCATTTGATCACACCATGTCGTTTTCTGACAATCACAATGTCTGAACCAGTCTCGGATACTCGGATAGATCACTACTACTCATTTGGCAAGGAATCTATTTTCAGACAATCCTAAACCTCAATAGACTGATTGCCCCAGATATTTAATGACAGGTTTTCTCCGAGCAACTTGAAACTTACAAAAAACTGTCCATACAAAATATAATAAATATGTTCCGCATCAATGTCTTGGTAAAATTTTACTGTGGAGGTAACCAAAAAGGAAATCACAGTTTATGGTCAGAGCCCTCTTAAAGCATATGTTTGGCGTTTTCGTCATGCTTCCATGGATTAGCAAAATCATACAACACAAAAGAATCTCGAAGGGCGAAGACCCTGAAGCTCACATATTGCATCTTTTCAAAATGCTAAGAAGGCTTTGACAGTGAATAATGGAATGTAAATTGAATTTTTGATTAGTAATATATAGCTAGATACTTACCTGAACATCAGGTAATGCAAGTTTTGATTTAGGATTTCTTGTCAATAGCAAATTCAAACGATTAATGGTTACTTCATCAATTCGTTTTTTAAGTGATTGAATAAGATCTACTTTAATTGCATTTCCAGGCTGACATATACCATAAACAGTGAAATGAATATAATATTCAATGCCAGTATATGTGCCCCATGCAGACAATTCATTTGTTGAATGACCATCACCACTTGCAATTGAGCCAGAACGCTTGGGTACATAATCCTATTAACGTCAAAAAATTGTTTAAGCTACCACAGCGTTTTCTAATGATTGGTTTTGAATTTCAAAAATTTGTTAGCATTTAGTTGATTTTTCTACAATCATTCAGCATGAGAGCAAACCCTGCGAAAAACAGTTTGGGAGTTCATTAACCTTCACGAACAGTTCATGAACAATTCATGATAATTCAGGGCCATTTAACTTTCATGAACTGTTCATGAACTCTTGAACCGTTTTTCGCAGGGGAATAACTAGTTGAAAAATGCACACAAGCATTGATTAATCATCAGGGGATGGATCACAATTTCATACCTGGGGACTGTCATATGCTTGAACACGACCACTTGTGACTGATGTTTGATAAGCAGTTGACTGAAGTGACATCAATGATGACGTACGCGACAGTATTGAAAATGCTTCCTCTCTTGTTGCATCTTCTTCAATTTTGCGAAGTGAGATTTTATCAGCATTCAATGTTACTTCGCAGATTCTGATAATGAACAAAATGGATTAAACCATATCTTGCTATTTCTAAGAATATTAATAGTGTTAATTTAATCACAAAATATAAATAATTAATCTTCACATAATTAAAACTACATTATAATCAAATTTGAATACATGCCTAGCTTGAAAATTATCCCCGGCAAAGAAACAGTTCAAGAATTCATGAACAGTTCATGAACGTTATATGGCCTCAATTTTCATGAACAGTTCGTGAACCCTAATGGGCAGTTCATGAACTCCTGAACTGTTTTTCACAGGTGATCCGATCTTTAACAGCTTACAGAAATTATAGATTACAATAATACAAGCTATTGGGAGTTACTCTGAGTTTGTCCATCCATAGTAACGTGTCTCAATATGCTGAATTAAAACAATATTCACTTTTAAGAGCTAAATATTCTGATAATTTAATTTGGAATCTTTAAAATAATATGAGAATGTTTTCGAAGAAATTTTAATTACTATATTAAAAATAATGAGAAAGTCCTTTTCAATACAATATCAAGTATTTGGAAATTAATCGTTTGCGGAAATCATTGGAAACCTAAAGGCGCAAGCAAATGATCCAACTTTGTTGTTTCGACTCTGTTCGACTTTGTTGAACCAACAATGTTGGATCATTTGCCCATGCAGTCAAACGTAGTTGGATGGTTGATAATAGGTCCTAATTGCCGTCTCGACTAGTCAAACGGACTAAAAAAGATTTTGATTTTGTTTAAAAACTTTTTCAGAGTCGGACGGATGCTGAGGAATTTTGATGAAATTGTTATGTCTAGAGATGTCTAGAACATTGAAAGCAAGCGTATACGCAGGCGCAATCGACACAATACTTTCCGGTTGCATTTCTGAGAATTTTTATCTTGCTAATTTAGAATTAGTCGATTGCTCTGAATCGAAAATACTAAGAATGTATAAACAATAAAGATATAAGATACTTTCAATTCAAAAGCTAAACACAAAAAATATATATAATTTAGGCAAATGCTCATTTTTATTTATTTGTTGCTTTCATTTTTTCATATTTGATAACATGTAAGATGTGAATAGTTATTAATACTGCATTCAGTTTGAATTTACACATTTAAAAAAAAGGTGTACGCTGTTGGCTATAAAGTAGAATTATCGTTTGCCCACGTATCCAGCAACGTTCGAATTTTGCATCCGACAAATTTGAACCAACAAAGTTTGATTGTTTCTCGGGCTTTAGGGAAACTTTATAACCAGGTAATGCAATAGTTTAATATAAATTTTAGTTAATTAAAAAGTATTTCTGCAGGAATTTACCAGAACTTCTTAAGTTTCAGCCTACCTAAAATAAAATACATTTCCAGAATCTTCCTTAAAAACAAACACATTGCTTCGATTTGACACAGTGAAACTGTCTAGAATGGATTTGGCAGCCATGAATCCTCTTGATACAGCCTTTGCTCCTTGACTAATTGGTGGCTTCAAACGATAATGAATAGGAATGTACGTTTGCCAGACTCGGCGACATTCAAAATGACCAGGTTCAAATTCAACTTCAGTTCTTGAAACATGCGCTAGCTGACTACCTGGTGTGTTCAAGTACAATGGATCTGGAGAATCAGCACGCACATTATCAGAGGACCAATCTTCATCGTCTGGTGCAATTAAAATATCGCGGCACATGTCTTTCTCATGTAAGTCGTCAAGAAGCATTTTCTAATAGTAAAATGAGATAAAAGTACATTAAATCCTGATACAATTATGGTTACTCTCTACTCAAACTGCCAATCCTCTGAAATCATCACTTCACACAGTATGTCAATACAAGCGAGTAATCTTCATTTCTATAGAAAGGAAAATCTATAATATAAATGCAAAATGTGTTTGTGTCGTCCTGATTTTACAGTTTTCTCATTTATTTTTCATGCAATGTAAGTTCACTTTTTGGTTAAACTTGTCATATTAAATATATTCATGAAATCATTCATGCTGATAGTAATATAAGTTGATACATTATAAACATACCTGATTGACAAGCATGCAAATTTCTTCCATACAATACAGAAGACTTTCATATAACTGATCATGTTGACTTCCTGATACTAATAATTTCCTATAAACATATACATTGACATAAATTACTGTATACTATTGGATCAAAGAGTGTATAATTCTAGACATTCTCAAAGCAAATGACTCCTGCTAACAATGGGTGAATCATTAGATGCAGGTCTGTGAATAGGATCACTGCAGAAAATTAAATTAAATTATCAAATGGAGTTGAACCACTATTCTTGAATTAACCTGAAAGCTGTAACTCTTGTTAATTGGTACACAGTCTACTTAAATTGAGTTGGGCACAACATGACCCTGGCAGTTTCCAGTTCCTAGGACTCTACATATCAGTAATCAAAGACTATTCCGTTGTTTCCTTGCTTCATCATGCTGCCAAATGGTCCAATTGTATGGGTTGCTTGACATGCAATTGTGCGGGTACGCCTAACGCCTATGATTCTTCTTGTCAAAACCTACTTATCATAGCAAATGATATCAATTTTGCCTACGGTCCAAATATTTGTAATGTTCTTAATAGCTGATTTATTTGATTTGTATGCTGCTGATATTTCAACTATTCAATATTTACATCCACCACCATTCCTTGCTTTAACTAGGATTTCTATTGAATAAGCAGCCATTTGAGTAAGAGCTAGCTGGCGGCGTCAGCACGGCCATAAATCCAGGGGAGGGCAGAGTGAGGGTGTGATACCCACAATAAAAATGTTGAGTCAGATTCCCGCAGTTTTGAGGTGAGCAATTGCAAAAATCGTACAAATTTGAAGGTGTTACAGTACTGATGCTCTAGTGGGGCAGCTAAGGGAAATCTTACCGCAAATTGTGATATGAGTATAAATTTAGTATCAAATGAAAGGTCGTTACTTTCTCTTCAAATAGAGCCCGTGACCCCACTCAGATTCGTCCTAGGTATCGAGCAAAGTGGTATTTGAAATTTGGTTCCACCTACGTCCGCCTCAGTAGAATATTTCGAATGTGGTCATGATATTTTTGTCAAAACAATCAAAACACAATTTGAAGTACTTGACAATACTACTAATGACTCTAATTTTGATTATCAATGATAATATTTATGAAATATTATGAAATATTATATATTTGATAGCTAAAACTTTGCGCATGCGCAGTATAGTATTTTTAATTATCTTTGTTTTTAATCTGAATAAGTTCAGTTTTGATTTCGAATTTAGATACAACACACTTATTAAAGAAATTTATAGAGTTTCTAGATATATTTAGCTAATTTTTAATAGGTTAACAGTGTTAACTTAACACTCATGAATTAAGGATCATTTGAGTCCGCGAGGCCTGGAGGACTATTTTCACTACCTATATATCATCGTAACGGGAACCAGATCGGGAATTATATATCATCAACTGAATCGCCAACTCTAATATACTCGTATTATGCACCTTTACAGTGTAGTAATCCAGAATTTGTCCAAATAGTCAAGCGTTGATATATAATGTAGACATTATCAACAAAATAAAAAGACACCAATGACATTTAGTATATACGGGAATGAAAGAATTGTAAATATAACCAGTATTATCAAATGTTAACATAATTTCAACATAATGCATTTAAATTTTGAATGTATGCAGGATATTATACATAAGAAAAATAGGACTTACTGTCGTATTAACAGATGTACCACTGATAATCTACGCTAGTTTCAAGATTGTTTTCAATAAATTAAAACTAAATTAAAATTAAATTAATTTGAATTAAATTAATACCGCTTGATTAATAGTAAATTGATAATCAACGCTTGAATTTGAAAAATGTCATTATTATGTAGTTGCACATTGTCCATGGCAGTTTTTACAAAGTGATGTACATTTTAACCCTGCCTTTCTACAGCCACAATTTTTACCGCAACCTTTATCAGATTTACAAGCACATTTGATTAGATGTCTGCATGCAGATGATATCTGTGGCAAATCCGACCAATGTGGAGTAAAACAGTTATTTTCATTCAGACGCCAAACCCAGCTACTTGGATTTGGGTAAGTAGGGCAATTGATCAATGATTGACTCCAGACATGCGCACTTTGGAAAGCTGCTCTAAGTATATGTTGGTATAATGAGCTATGCGTCGGAGGAATGTTTTCTAAAGGCCTATTGAATGTCGAGAACATTTCTTCTCTTGTGTCATTGACATTTATTTGCTGTGATGTATTACAGTACATAATGACCACAAACCTTTCCAGAACTGCTAATACACCAGCTGGAATGTGATCACATACTTTTGATAAATATAAAAATGCTGCGGTTGCCTCTGGGTAAGATGTCCATGCCTTCCAAGCGGATATTTTCCCTTTATTGAGAAAAAAGGAAGTGGTATCGCAACCAGTCATAGCATGAAAACCAATCAAAGCCTTTGCTTTAGTAGGCTCAAAATTATTAACAACTTCATGAATTGTAATTAATTTTCTCGATTTTCCAGTCCCAAGATCTATCCACAATTCTTTTAAACCTCTGTCGCGTAGCGTACTAAAATGGGTAACAGCAATAACCACAACATCAGTATCAACAGTTCTAATCATAACGATGGAATAACCGAACATTATGGCATCTGCAATATGTAAGAATATTCTAGAATCTGCTTCTTCATGTGTGCAGCTGTTTAAAGTTGTAATATTAATTCCATTAGACAAGATATTGTTATCTAAAGTTGCAACTACTTGCGTATTGAAGATGTTTTCTACTGCAACTTTTGACAATTCTCTGAAGAGTTCAGTTTTATTTTTGTCGTTTCGTAAAAAGTCCTGCCAGTTTTTTGGGAGCGCATTACATGCCTTAACTTGACGCCTAACCCCGCTACCTCTTTTCTGACGTGTATGGCTCTTCAGACTGTCTTCTAAATAAGTATCCCAGACCAGATCAATTCTTTTAGCCATATGGTTAGCTATGCTCTGCTTGAGGAATGGCACATACAGTACAAATCAAGGTAATAATCACTGAAAGTTTTATGAAGGCGTGGCTGTAAAAGATTTGCCACTGCTGCTCCATCGAATATAACGACTTCTGCTTTTGGTGATGTAAATGCTGCATCTTCAGGAAAACAGTTAATGATAAATTTTAATAAATCTGACTTTTTACCAGTCCTCAATCAATTCACTGCAATTGATGTTGGATACGGTTGGTTTTCATGAGAAAAAAACAATTTCATGTCTAGTTCTCGAGTTTGTCCAACAATAAATAATCTGCTGAAAAGGCTTGAGTCAGATTTTACAAGTTGCAATTTTGAATTTGCTGTGTTTTTAACATTGTTTTTCAAATCTGAATATGTGTACACGTGAAGCTTGTTTTGACTTATTTTATCGAAAATAGATATTTCACGTTTGTCAAGTCGTTTTTGTACAAATTCAACAAATTTCTTCTCACCAATATTTTCTAACTTATACAGATTACGTCTAGCAATTTCTGGCTTGATAATGCGACTATCTATTACAATAAGCTCTTTACTAGAATCCATGAAAGGATTTCCATACTTCTCCAAAGTAATCGAAAAGGAAGAAACATCTTTACAAAACTGTTCTTGGAAGGCAAATAACTTTCATGATGTTTAATAGACATTGTTTCAGAGCTTCCTTCAAATTCCCCAATCAATCGTGATAATTGAGGGCCAGCAATCATAAATCTAAGTAAGGCACCAGGATCCTCTAGCAGTCCTATGGCTCCTCCGTGAATTTTAACTAATTTGTTATTCATCTCATGAGCTTGGTCGATAGCAATAGCAGAAAATAGTCTCTCTGATTTTCGATGGTAAAATATCCCTCCTTGAAACTTTTTAACAAACTTTCATGTCCATCTGCGAGAAAATACAAGTCACGTAAATGTATACTCATCCATCTTGCGTAATGGTGATGGTCAAATGCAAAATAAAAGGTGTCATTTGCCTAAGAGAAGATATAAACAGTTCATAATCCATGCTTCGCAGCGATCGTATGAATATAAATAAAAGAATTTCAAGCTCCAGCACAAGCATCCAATATTTGAAGACAGGGAAATCGAGACTTCTCTTTTCGGCCCATTCAAATAAACTTTTTTTGGAATTTTTATCGCCTGATTCTTGGTAAGCTTTTTCTAACAAAGAATAAAAGAAGCGGCTGTAGCTTGATGTACTCTCCTCGTGCGCTTGATGTGGGAAACTTTGATGAAAGAATCCGCAACACCAGGTGTCGCAACGTTACTTTCTTCTACAACAGAAACCCATCCAGATTCCTTAAGTAAATCCCCAATAGCATGTTAAAAAGTTTGTTCGATGTGAAGAGGTCCAAGCATTATAAAAAAATTAGCTTCGGAGAGTGTTGTATCAGTGTTACTCCATTGCAAAGTTTTCTGTCGTCTGTCCAGGATTAAGAAATTTGTGTACATTTCTGAATGAGTCTCATACCGTGAAGCATCATAGCTGGCGATTTAGAATCCTCCATGAATAAAGGTAATAATGATGAGGCAGATTTGCATATCTTCTTGGCAGCATCGCGTCTGCTCAAATGATATGCTGCCCATGACACATTTAAACCAGGAGGAGAATCAGTAAATGCAGAGGCTATAGCCTGCTCACACCATGCAAATTCAACCTTCTTATCCTTAAGGCTGATTAGTTTAACATTCAAGCATTTTTCTATTGATATAGAGTTTGGCGGAATATTAGGTGTTTTAGGGTGACAATTAGTGGCTGGCACAATACTGAAGGATTCTGGAAGTTTTGGAAACTTTTTATTCCCCTCTGAATATGTGACTTTCACTCTCTCTCTAACATCCACTGATCCTTCGCGTATATTTTGAAAGATTGAAATGCTTGTTCCATGTAGAGAGTCTTTTGACGTGGTACTACTCGGATTATGATCAATATTGTCATATGCCGCTAATGTGAAATGTCAAAAACGAAGATTATCGGGACAAACGACTCTCTCTATTTCATATCGTGTAACTGACATCTGAGAAAGTGATGTGGATATCTCAATCACTCGATCATATGATATAGAAATACCCTTTGAGTGAAGATTCGTAATAAGAGCTTTATCTCGATGTTCACTGTGCAATAGAAGTCCTATATAAATTGGAAGGGGAGTCTCTTGCTGTTTCGATGTTCTTCTGGCATCATCCTTCTTTTCCTTTGATCGGGCCATTGATAGCTTATTATGCATTAATAATTGAGAAATAGTCAAAGCTGGCTGATTCCCATTTTTGTTATCAAGTTCTGTTTCAGAATCATAAGAAGAACCATATAATATCATATTGACCAATGTAAGTAATGATTTAGGAATTGATTTCAATTGAGATTCATCGTCAAATTTTCCCTCAAATAGTTTTGAATTTTTAGCTAGGCAAGACATATCATTTTTAATTTTATTTACTACTGTCTGCATAGCATAGGCTGTTCCATTTTTGTCTTTACTGCATTTATCACCAAGGAGTTGTCCCACCGTCTTTCTGCTTGTTAGATAAAAATTCTTTTTACCCCGTTTGAACTCACAACCTTTGATAACTTTTCCAATGCGTTCGCGTAATCGAGAGGTGTGAATATAAGGAGCTTCTAGCGAATGCTGAACAAGAAGAGCGGACAATCTATTTGTATATAATTCACATATTTTTGGCATTGTATATATCAAAGTGCTATCATTATCCTTAAGCTCTTCTTCAAGCAGAGTAACTACAGTTATGAACGCGATACCTTCACAAGCTATTAATGTAGACTTTTTAGAATAATCGCATTGAGTAAGTATTGACCTGGATTTATTGTAGATCTTTAGAATACACACTCGGTGGTAATTTCCCTCAATTGCTACCATGTCTCCCCTATCTAACTTCACTAGTAGATCAGTGTCTGATTGTAGGGTAGCATCTTTGATCAGATTTGTACCCATATCCTTTGTTCTTGACCGAACAAGGGGACCAAGGCCATTAAAGTCAGCAGCTTCTTTGCAAAAAAAACAAACCCCTTTAAGCTCTTGCCAGGTTTTACTTTTCCGCCTGCATTTTCTAGATTTACTACTACTGGGCTCACAAACTTGTTCTTCAACTTCAATTTTATCATTATCTTCAGTCAATTTACGTTTTCTAGCTCTAGCCAATTCTTTCGTATTATATTTATTAAAACATGAACGATGCCATTTCGCGTCAATTTCTGAAAAGCAGTTAGTATTCCATCAGCATTATTCTCAGTGAGCTTCTGAATTTTTCCAGTAAATGGGTATCCAAGTTCTGAAAACGCATTCAGATTATTCGCTAAAGTAATATATCCCCTTGGGCAAGTTTCTCCGCTGTGTGGTGTTCTTTTAGAGGGGCAAATCGGCTCTTCGCAGGAATTCACCTGGCATAACACACATTTATCGTAATCCATTCGTAATGAAATTAAACATCATAAAATATTTGAAATATTATATGTATGCATATAAATTGATTGAATTTAACCTGTTTAACTCCAAGCAGTCAATCAAACGTATTCCGATGCCCACTGAAAAAAATAATAGAACACGTGCGATCTGAAACTCGAATTATATGATTTGATCGTTTTCAAAATAGATATCAAAAAGATGCAAAAATTGTTTCAATTGAGTTAGACAAATTACTTCCTTTTCATATCAAACGCACACACATTAACGAGAAATATTCTGTGCTGCAAATGAGCTATATCCCCCTTATAAAAACGGTTGTATCGCATTTCAAATCACACAAAAATCGAAATGCAGAAGAATCAGTATATACACTTACACAATTCATGTAATCATTCTGTATCATATTTCAAGATAAAAACCTCCTGAACGATGTTCAAATTTATTGCGTCATGCATTCTATCCAATGCATGACGCAATATTGTACTTAATTGCGCACAAATTCGAAGATAATTGAAAAACAATACCACGCATGCGTATCAATTGTACTAAACAAATAGTTCATACTTTCCGTGAACTATGCTCTGATAGCACCACGAGAGGCACGTAAGGAGAAAACGAGAAGGCATCAGAAAATTACGAGCCGCCTCGGCGAGTAATTTTCGCCTTCGAGTTTTCTCCTGAAGTGACTCGAGTGGTGCTATCAGAGCATAGTTCACGGAAAGTATGAACTATTTGGTTTAGAACATAGCCAACCCCGATTTGTGAATGTTTTGTACGTTTTTTCAGAGCATTTTCTGATCTTTACAATCCATGATCAAGTATGCAATTCTCCTATTTTCGTGACGTCACCGGAAGAAGGCTGAGTCGAGAGCTTTACACTTGTCTTTTTTAAATCAACTAAAAGCTGCGAGGAAAAATTGATATCGGGAAATTATATTTCTCTTCTTGAAATTAAAAGAATGGATGTGTAACATCGTTTTCTTACATAGTCATGGATTCTTATCTTTAAACAATATTTTGTATGTTCTTATGTGTGTTATTCATTATGGAAAACTGACTGGAAAAACTTGAAAAGGAAAGAAAATGTTTCTTACCTATAATTTGAAGAATTTCGTAAAAAGCCGTCAACGTGAAGAAAGAAATGAAACTAAGAAAGATTTATTGACTAAATGTTTGCTAATTTTTTGCCTATTTAAAAGAGCAGATTATTGAATTTTTGATAACTTTTTAGCTAACTGATTATCTAATGTTGTCAACTTTCATTTGGAGAAATGGTTTAATTTATATTTGAAATTTTAGCGGTTGAATTTGTTTGGTTTTGATAGCTTATCGAAAGCTTTTCTTTCTATGCCAGTTAGTGCTTATACTTATATCTAGGAACTTGAAAAAACTGGCCATAAAAGGACGAGGGAATGTATTAATTAAATGAAGTTATGTTATGTTTTTACAATTATCAATACTGTAAAAGTTAGGCAAATTGTTTTTGAATTGTTAATTTGTGCAAAATATTTCTATACATTTTAAACATGTTTGTTTACTAGCTTACATATTTCACCCAGAGCCATTTGATTCATTTTGAACAACTGAGGCACTGCATGAAACAGTAACTCAATGAAATTGTATATGACTCTACAAATATTCACTGTATTTGCTTTTTACTTCTATTACTTGCCAGTTTATAATGCCATATTTAAATAATTATCGGTTGTTTGGTAATTTCATAAATTTCTTGAAATCGACGGGGTCAAGCTCGGCTATAGTGAAATGGCGTTATTGGCGTTAACCAATCAAATTGCAAGAATAAATCGTAGCAGATCCTCGATATGTTCTAATACTAAATATATTATATTTCATAATTATTATCATTGATAATCAAAATTAGAGTCATTAGTAGTATTGTCAAGTACTTCAAATTGTGTTTTGATTGTTTTGACATAGAAATCATGACCACATTCGAAAGACGTAGGTGGAACAAACGTTCAATGCCACTTTGCTCGATACCTAGGTCGAATCTGAGTGGGGTCACGGGCTCTATTTGAAGAGAAAGTAACGACCTTTCATTTGATACTAAATATATACTCGTATCACTATTTGCGGTATGCTGCTGTTTTTGGACCTTTAGCTGCCCCACTACTCCCAAAAATGATAATGCCACACTTTTTCAGGAAAAATGACTATTTTGCTAGCAAAATTGACAAATTCCTATCCGTTCAGAAGCATGTAACTATGGTGGTGGGTGCCAATTCTACTATTATCTCTTTTTCTGCTGCAAGCCTGCAAAAAATCAATCACCTAGCTAGGTCTAAAATGCCTCGCAACTCATCAGGCCCCTGTGAAAAACAGTTCAGGAGTTCATCAACAGTTTATCAACAGTTCACAAAGTAAGTGGCCCCAATTTTCTTGGACTGTTCAAGAACACTTCATGAAGAGTTCATGAAAATCAGGGCCATTTAACATTCATGAACTGTTCATGAACTCCTGAACTGTTTTTTGCAGGGGTGCAAGATGCAAGGACAGTGGGATTAGGAAATTTAAATATTTAATTTCACTGTTAATCAGTGTGACTCAGTACTTGTTTGATGCCTCACACCGACCAAGTACCTAGACCAAGTAAGTATAATTCATCTACTGGTGATGAGTTTAACACAAATTAAACCAGGAGATAGCAATGCATTAGTATAATATCATCAATCTTCAGATCAGATGGCAATTTTAATATTTAAACTTACCTTTCATGAAAATAAACTGGACCAAAGCCTCCTTTTTCAATTTTCAAGAAGATCCAAAAATCATCGCCAAGATCATTGCTAAAAGAATTTCCAAATTTGTCAATTATTTCAGTTTTATAACTGATTGTGACATCATCATGGGTATCATGTACTTGATCCTTTCTACTTGCAAGTAAATTATGCTGAGCTGCAATCTTCCTGAGATTTATTGAATCAGCATTTCCAAGTGGATAAGTAAGTGATCTATGCTTTAAGAAAGACTCTTCCGTAACAGATGATGACCGCTTACGAGGGTACATTGGTGGTGCTTCACTCGGATCTTTGATTTCTTTTGGTAGACGAGGAAAGGTATTACTTCTTGGTCTAGGAGGACCTAACAAATCCAATTCTTTATTATTGAGTAGTACCTCTGAAGAATGTGTAGCTTCATTGCCCATCTGTTCTTGAGATGTAGATGACTGTTGCGTCTCTTCTTTACAGTCAGATGTGACTTCAATCTGAGGTGTGCTTCTATTCAGCAGTTGCTCATCCCATGTTAGGTGTTTTGTCTCAATTTTTGATAAATCTTTTTCACTTGATGTCATTGCTTCGTCAGCATTTTTATCAATACCAAAACTATTTTCTTGTTGAAGTTCATCAACACTCTTAGCGACATAATAATAATTATCACATCTCAATAAAGCATACCCGTTCATATTTGTTTGCTCTAATCGATCAACAAAATAGTCGATTGATTTTTCAAAACCAAACACAAATTTTAATGGTAACTTTGTTTTCTTTAAATTACTAGCTGATGATCTCGTAACAGCCATATTTATGTGTTCTTCAACTAATGATAACACATCAACATTAACAGGTTGTACTGATCTTAATGATGATGCAATTTCATCTTTTAATAACCAATCAATGGCATCGCCTGTATCATGCAATGCATTTTGTTGTAATTTTGGCAGAAGAGAGATGGCACTTTGTGGACGATCATCGATAAGGCTGTCAGATGAAATAAATACATTAGAGTCAAATTCATACCGAAGAGTCAATAAATTTAATCTATAAGGGAATGTGTAAATTATCAGCTGATATGACATATGCACAGCTATTAAAGTAAGTAATTGTAGACGGTGTCGCCCTACCGAAGGCACCCGTACCACTCCTCTATTTCTAGATGAGTGGCTTTTTTCGCTGAGAGCAATGATTTTAAACGCTCTTTGTTGATCTCAGCCACGACACTGCAGATCAATTTCAACAGATTTCATGGCAGATTGGTCTCGATTGTCAATGCACAACGATGCGCCGCAGCTACTCAAAATGCAACTCCTTCCGGACCATTCCATCCGCCATCCTCAGATGGTACTCATTTGATGTTTCAGATAAAGTCAAGGCTGAGTTGACCTTAGGGGGATTTGAACCACGGTCGATCAGATATGATCCGATCTGAAGTTCGGTTGCTCTGCCATCTGAGCTAATCCTCCTATTTTGCTATTTTGCACAGCTATTGCCTAATGTAAAAAATTTTCAAGCCTAGAATCGAAAACTGAAATTTGTATTGTACAGCATCTGTAATGTTTAATATGCCTGATAAGAAGGGTAATACTATCCTCTCATTTCTTGGCAGCATGAATTGACAGTCAAGCATTGACACATTGTCTCATCGAATACAACTTTATCGATCATCTTTAGCACAATATACAAACAACTTTACAATATGCAAACAGCTCAACTAAGAGATAGCTATATGATGCTTGAAATTCGAAAACCTACTGAAAACTTGCAGAATAGGCTACTGAATTGGGCCTTTTTCAGCAGGTTTTTAACTTATGAGGTGCGTTTCAGTGGATTTTCAGTACAATGAGAAGAATGTAAATTTAAGTGATGGGTGAATTTCAGTAGGTAAGGTTTAAGTACCCATCCCATTCCAGTATGTTTTCTGTAGCGACTCAGTATACCCGAGATTCATAGTGTAATGTTACATGTTACAGTTTCTTACCTTTCTTGTTCAGTATATGTTCTTTGTTTAGTTGCTCCTTCTGCAGAAGAAATATCATCAACTCCTTGCGATGGAATTACAGTATCATCAAAATCTGAAGTTAGTTGCGATTTAGATGTAGTGATGTTATCACTATCAGTTTCATGTGGCAAAGTCAAACAATTTAAATCAAGTGTGATAGATTGGATGTTAGCAAACGTATCAGGCATTGGCTGGTCTTGGTCATTGTTGCTTACTTTGGCTACAAGATCAGCTGTGAATAACAAAATCAGTTTTGTTATAATGAGTTTAATAAATGTCATGTTATTATATCCATGTGGCTCAATTGTCTGGTGTATTCGGATTCACGTTTGGCGAAGTTGCCTGCATGCAGTGGTATAGTAATTTAAGGACACATACCTGTTTCCTACTGAATCATACAATAACAGTACAGTAGATGTACGGCATTGACTATTAATCTACAAAAGGATGTTTAATAAACAAGTCCTACAGTTGTCATGCATTAAGGCGATTAAAAAGATCTGCCTTTCACAACAATGCATGTTCCATCTCATCCACATAGAGAGTTGGGTATAATCCATACATAATCTTCCATGGGAGCAACACTACTATACTTTAGCACTATGCTGTGAAATTACTATTTTTCAGTCACTTATTCATCTTTGTTTTGCCATAGTGGTAGTGACAACCAGATGGCTAAAAAGATGGCTAAAGTCGGAAACAGGTAAAATTATTTAGCTTGAACTACGTAACAGTGTATACTTCAAAATTACCTAAGCATGATGGCAGACTTTCTACTGAGCATGTACGGATTGAAGTTCCATCTTCAGTGTGGAATTTAACAGTGCTAGTCAGATGAATGAATAGAGGAACATCGTCTTGCTCAATTAGCTTATCGTCAACATTCTCACTATTAACTGAAAACATATCAACAGTTGACAGCATTTCTACTGATTCACTCGATGCATCATGCACATCACATACTGTGCTACCCTTTAATGAGCGACCACTGCACTGTGACTATAAAAACAAATAAAAAAGCACATGTATTAAACCAATGAAAGATCTCATGCACAAAACAAATGATTTACTTTCACTTGACAGCAATGTTAACGAAGATAATGCAAAATACAATACATTATGAATAAATCTAATAATGAAAAAAAAGTTTATGGGGGTATACTCAAGTTGCTAATAAAAAGGATGGTTCAAAAAGTTACTTGCTTGAAATACTTCATGATATCCACATAATCTAGTTCCATAGTCTAGTTCAAAGTCATAATCACCCGAAAAACATACACATCTCCCCTGCAATTTCATGAACAGTTAATGAACAGGTGAATGATAATTTGGGCCATTTAACGTTCATGAATTGTTGATGAACTCCTGAAATTTTTTCGCAGGAGCTGCCTTGACTGCTATACAACCTCACCTAATGTCTATCTTTTTATCTGAACTGTGGAGGGATATTAAGCAAAATTGATTGAACGTGATGAATAAAATTGGCACAAGTATATTGAACCACATCAAAACTTACTAGATTTGTTTGCGGATCTTCGTCAATGTCTTTAGTTCTAACGCGAGTGTGGTTCATATCAACATCAAAGAAATCATTGATATCGTTAATATCATCAGATAACATTGATAAGCTTTCAAATTCCTAAAGAAAAATACAAACATAGTGCTAGAAGGCTAATTATTGTTGTACATTTCTACCTAGCATAAAATATCTCAACATACAAGCATAAACTTCCAATTTTACTTGTGTATTCATTACTTATTGAACAGCCGTGATTTACCTTTACCAATCACTATCACAATAAATTATAATGAAATCAATGCACAAAGGAAATGGCCAAGATAACAATAAAATAGAAGTGTTTTTCTTCATGTGAGATGTCTCATGCAAACTTTTCAATAACAAAAGTTTATCAATTATTTAGGATGTTTAAGAAATAATAACAACATTCTTCTTAGAAAAGAAGTCAGAAGTTCAGACTTCTCAAACCAGACTACCACACATTAATCTAATGTACATTGCCAATATAAAATTGGCGCACTCAATGAAACAAATTAACACATGCTATTGTCGCAAATCAGTTGATATCACACATCAATCTCCCTCCCTCTCTCTCTCTCTTTGATACAAACACACGGACAAAAATAAAAAACCTTTAAGAAGAATGTTTATTAGAAATCAACAAATTCTGTACTAAAATAACTTACAACATGTGATGATGGTTTGACGAAGAAGAAAACATGCTTGTGATTTGATATCGCATGAAAATATCTTTCCATGATATGACGAAAACGCTCTTGTACTATGTTATGGATTTCTTCTCTATCACATTTTGATTTGGCTTGTTTCTGTGATGACGATGAGATTGATCTCTTCCGTCTTGGTGATGTAACATCAATTGAATTATCTACTGATTTACTTGCGACAAAAACATCATCATCATGATTAATATTTGACAACTGTTGAAAATGGCTACATAATATCTGTACAAACTTTGTGATGTCGATTTGTATGCATGATTCTTCACATATCATTTCAACCGATGAATCAATATCTCGTTCATCTAAAACCTGTCCTTGTTGTAAATTCTCAAATACTCCACAAACAAATGATCGAAAATATCGTTCATAAATAGAATGACAATGTTCACGTAATAATTCACCATCTTTAAAAGCGTCATGTAATTTTGAAGTTTTATTGTCTGTTTGCGATATATCAACATCGACATCTAAAAATGCTGTAGTGTAGTCTTGGAATATTTTGTCGCATTCTGGTTTAGCTACTGCTCCAAGATTTGAATAACAACATTCAAAAACTATGATGGGAAATATTTGCAATGGGCAATGAGCATGATCTGCATTCGTATTTTTCATGCTTGGTTTGTCTGACATATGATCACCTACAGACAAAACATATCCTGAATTATTAGACATTATAGGTAAAAAGTCAGATGAGCGCCACACAAGCAGAAACTTTTGAATATGACTTGAGAAGTTAAGTAGACAGGCTGCACAGTTCTACAGGATTGAAGTATACATTGTCATGTATTCTGATTTCTTGGTGTGGTTGATTCAATGAGTGGGCATTATTAGTACTTTAAATCAGTTTCATAGCTTCGAGTTTAGTAAAGTTATAGCCATTCATCATATAATCGTTGTTAGTTGATCAACAAATCAGGCATACTATCTTAAAGGACATTGTGAATATTATATTTGTAATTAAGTTAACTAATTTCGATAAAGCATTTTTGTTGTGACTTGAAAAATATACAGTCGGACAATCTGATTTATTAAGTTTTGGATTTGACTTTGTAAATGTGGAATAAAAAGATTGATGAAACACATTCTAAGAAACAGACAAAGAATCTGGTGTACCTCAGAAGCCAAGTTTGGGTCATAGAACTTTGTTAAACTTTTAAAGTTAAAGTTTTTGCCATAGATTTGAAGGTAACGACTGTAGCTGTTGATTAGAATGCTAATACAAACTCCACTGAAAAATTTCTTTACAAGTGATGTTGGCACACACCAGGGAATAACAACTCGTATGGAAGTCTATTCTAGCCTTATTTGAGGAGGAACTTCCCGATTAAAACGTATATCGGGAAGAGCGATTGCACAATGACTTCAATGATACTTACTTTCATTGCGAGGCTTTGAAATCTCCTCTACATCATCAATGCTTGATGGCATGAAAGTTAATAACAATCTTGAGCTGGCCTCTCTAGCAAATCCAGTCCAGTTAACATTAGATGTTGTTGTTCCACCACTTGCAGTTGGTAACATTCCATATTCAATCATTTGTGATAAACAACATGAAGACAAGAGATTGTTTACATCATTAGTGACTTCAGCAGAAGATAGAGAGACATTATGGATTTGATGTAAGTTCTTTGAAATCAAATCAATTAGGATTGAATTCTGGAATTTATTTGTTGACTCAGCGTCTTCAACAACTGCAAAAATTAAATATATGTGATTTAAATTGTTTCACTGAGTTTCATATAGTTATAGATAGATATATAATGAATAGACGAAAAAATCAGATATTCATATTTGCTACTATTAGTTTCACGCCAAGGCGATCATCCTATTAGTTTCACGCCAAGGCGATCATCAGGTAGTTTCATCTGAAAACAGCAAGGACAACATAACTACCTTGATATTTTTAGATATATATATATATTTATATATATATATATATATTAGTAGATCAAATCACAAGTTTACTCTGTTACTCTGAGTTTCGCGTAAAGACGCTTTTCAGACTGTTTATTGAATGAAAAACACTATGGTGTGCTCAAGTAGGCCCTAAATACATGACTTAAGGAAGCGTTTCTATTGTTTAAATATATTATTACATTCTATTGTATTTTTATGCTATTGTTAAATATCTATGTGCTATTCTTATAGTTTCTTAAATACTATTTGTTTTGGTGTCGGCACTTGGACATGAGTTCCATTCTTTTATTTAATATCAATATATTTATTCAAGAGTTACACTCCTCGAAAGAAAATGATCCCTTTCCACTGTCTGCCTTCCCTTGTAGAAGTATATACAAATGATTTGGTGTGTTATATGGTGATTGGGGTTATTGGAATAATTTTTTAGGTTTGGACCATTTTGTACTAGCGACGAATGATGAGCAGTAGGTTCAGTGGGTAACTCTACAATATCTTCAATCGATAACCATTTCAAGTCAGTTAATAAAGAGTTCAATTTATCATATTTACACCTTCCATCAATTAATTTGACTGCCCAATTTTGTATGCTAAGTTTCACTCTACGTAATTGTGTTGTATTACACATGAAGACCATCATCATCATCATCATCATACTTCATCATAATCATATCATCATCATACTGACCAAACTTTAAGTGCATCGAAAGTATGTAGCAGGTTGTATTGCGTGCTGTATATGATGTTTATATGTCATTTTATTATCAAAATATCATGCTAGGTTTCGTGCTGCAGTTACGTATGATCATTACAGTGTAATTAGTTTATTGCAGTATAATCATGTTAATATCACTACTGCAAGAAAATTAAATTTTAAGATTACCATCTACTGTATAAGTACATAAACTAAATATGCTGTTATGGGCATTGTATTTTCAATCATTTCAGCATCACTTAAAGCCATGTAAAGATAAATGCAATACAAAACAGAGGTAAGAATGTTACGTACAAGTGTTACGTACAGCTTAACTGTATGTAACCTGAGTAAGTGTAACCTGATATGAGCGTGACTGCTATTATCGAATATGTATGTAACCTATGTTTTAGTTTATTCCCCTCGTGGCAACTGTACGAACATGTTGTATTGAAGTCTTAATTATATACTATCAATCTATCAGCTTGATTGTGACATGGTGTCAGATGTTAAATTTATTATATTACTACAAGTTATTTTATATTTTCCATTATACTTTAATTACTAACTGTTAAAACCAGCGTTAGCCAAAATGGCACAATATCAACAGCCAGCGAAATTTTCATTTAAACCGGCCGATTGGGAAGATTGGTTAGATGATTTTAACCGGTTCAGAAGAATTTCGTTTCTTGATAAACAAGTTGGTGAAAATCAACGAGATGCTTTAATTTACTGCATGGGTGGCAGAGAAGCTTCAAAGATTTTTAAAACGTTATCGTTGGATGCTAAAATAAAGCCAGATGACGCAGACGAATATTATAAAGAAATCAGTGAGAAATTTACAGGATATTTCATCCCTAAACGAAACATAATACATGAACGGGCGATTTTTAACGAAAGGAGACAAAACCAAGGGGAATCCGTTGAAGAATATATTCGGTCATTACAAGAATTAGTTATTCATTGTTCGTATATCGACGCAGATGACCACGTGCGTGATCGTCTTGTTCTTGGTCTGAAAGACAAACAAGTCAAGCAAAAATTACAGCTTACCAGTGGATTAACTTTGGCCAAAGCTATTGATATCTCAAGACAAACAGAGATGATTAAAATGCAAATTAAACAACAATCGCGAATGAATGAAGATGATGATAGCGTGTCGAGCGTGAATGAAGAGTTGAGTGTTCAAGAGTTACGGTCAAACAAAGGTCGATATCAGAGGAATTGGTCGTCAACAGCAACACGAACAACGCGTCAAAATCAAGATTGCAGCCAATGTGGATATCAACACGAGCAAGATCGATGTCCTGCAAAAGGAAAGAGTTGCAACAAATGTAAACGACCAGGACATTTTGCGAAAATGTGTCGTTCAAAGAATATCAGGGAAATAGTAGAAGTTGAGACAGACGAGGATAGCAATGATGAATTTTATTTGGTTTCCAGTACATACAACAAAGCCAATGCGGAACCATGGAATATAAACATGAAGATAAATATGAAAGATATAGAATTTAAATTGGATACTGGTGCAGACGTTACAGTTATTACAGAGAGCACTTGGAAAAGTTTATATCCGAAACCTGAACTTGCAGCCGTAAGTAAACACCTGTCATCGCCTGGCGGGGCAGTTCGTTGTGTTGGTAAGTTTACAACTAAGTTATGTCACGGTTCAACGTTTAAGAACTGTGAGATATATGTAATCCGTGGAACGAAAAACAATTTGTTAGGACGAAATGAACTCATTACATTTAATCTAATTAAACGCATTGACAATATTGAAAATAATATATTTGCATCTTCTGGTAAAATGATTACAACACCAGTAAAAATCACCCTTAAGGATGGTGCTACTCCTTCTTGCGTGACAGCTCCACGTAGAGTACCGTTTCCTATTTTGCCTGAAGTTAAGAAAAAAGAACGTTGGAAAGAAAAACAACATAGAAATACAACACATAGTACAACAGGTGTTGCACCAGCTGTAGCGCTGATGGGACGAAATCTTCAGACGAAATTGCCAGTTCTACCATCAACTCTCATACCAAAATCACCAGTGGATAGACAGATGAGGAAAAATGATATTCAACAAAAAGAAAGGTACAAGAAAAATTATGACTCTCGAAATGGAGCACGAGATTTACCGGTATTAAAAGTAAATGATTACGTACGTACTCGTATTGGGAAGGATAACAAATGGAGTGAAAAAGGGAAAATTATTGCTGCTAATAAGTCAAGAAGATCATACTTAATTAAATTCAATGGAGCAATATACCGGAGGAATCGGCAACATCTAAAGTTAGTACCAAGTATTACTACTGATGAAGAAGATCATGATCTAGAAGTAGCCGATGATACTAACGATAATGATGTATTGCAAAATAATGGGAGAAATGGTGATACAAATGGTGATACAGCTACAAGAAAGAGTGGTAGAGTGGTTAGACCACCAAATAGATTTATTCCAGATTAATTAGAAAATAAATAACTTTAATTCTTAACAATCAAACAATGATCTCACAGTTTTATCATAATCATAAATAATTACCAAGGACTTTAATAAGGAACTTTAATAATCAATAAATAGAATCTTACAGTTATTAATTATGTTTTAAGGGAAGGGAGATGTTACGTACAGCTTGACTGTATGTAACCTGAGTAAGTGTAACCTGATATGAGCGTGACTGCTATTATCGAATATGTATGTAACCTATGTTTTAGTTTATTCCCCTCGTGGCAACTGTACGAACATGTTGTATTGAAGTCTTAATTATATACTATCAATCTATCAGCTTGATTGTGACAACAAGTACCACTGTATTAGTACAAGTATTTGAATTATACGTTTTGATTGTAATCCTAGCAATATTTCAAATTGGTATCAATATGGGTTCTTGAATTGGAGCTCATTCACTCATTCACTGAAAAAGCAAAACACTCGCAGAAGAGTGTACAGTTTATACCTCTAAATAATTGAAAAGGCCATGTTTATTCAGCTAGTACAAATGATCAACACTATTTCCAGACTAAACTGCTATTTACAAAACTACGTAATATTGATGGTGGTTACAATTTTAATTTAATTACAATTTTAGGCTGAATTAGACTCAGACACTGTTGTTTGCCATTGCATGAAAGCCCCTCCTTTCTAGTGGGGCTAGCTTTCATTTCGTAGGTGGGAGTTAGTTCACATCCGTTAGATTACGGACGTAAGTAACAAAGTTTAGATAACAGCGTGGGAAGCTATTTTATACCAAATAAGGTAAGCAGCACAGATGGAAGAGCCTGGGTAAGAAGGATGAAACAATGTGCTACTTTAGGCACACCTTGTTTTGGGTTAGTCACTCCTTTAGAGGAAAGCGTTGTTAGCGGTAGCAAAAGTTTGATTGAGCCTTTTGTGTGCAAGTTTTTTGGCAGAGCAATTTTTACTGTTATTATTATTCTTAAATTTTTTATTATATATATTATTCACATAACTCGATTTCCTATTACATTTATTATATTATTACCTATCTAAAACATCGTTCAATCATGCCTCGACGAACTCGCAACAGTATGGATGCGTCTATGGTCTCTTCGGCCATTCAAAATGAAGGTCATCAAACAACGTTATCAGCTGCTGATATGCAGCAATTAGTTAAAGATGTCACAGAAGCTATATTGGCAAAGTCATCGCAAGCGATACCTACAGCTAATCAACCGTCATCATCATCAGCAGCAACAGTTACAGCAACATGTCCATCTTCATCAGCTAACCAATCAGAGTCGGTACAAGCAGCCAACGTAAGTGCTCCAACGCACGAAGCAGAAGGTATGTGGTCTGTCCCGTCTGTACCCTCATTTATAAATGAATTCACTTTAACTTCGTCTGCTAACGCTGTCTCGGTTGCCCCAGCATTACTATCGACGTCTGCTTTCAATCATCCTGTTTCCACGCCTGTTACGGTGTCAATGCCTGTTCATACTGCCACCCCATCGTCTCTCGTGGAGTCATCTTATCCGCCGTATGTTTTGGGTCCTGGCTATCAACCTGTTGCCGCTAAACTGGTCGGGCACATTGTCAGTGGGAAATTTATAGAGCTAGGAGATTTGATTGCTACGGGTAATCATCAAACTGAAAGTGAAGCAGAATTTCTACTTGATGGCAGACTGGTCTTTCATCCTCCTGTTCGACGCCAACGTACTTTAGTTACGGACATTGTATCATGGCTAGAAGCGTTTACAATCTACGTCATGGTGCTCACCGCTTATTGTCCTCATCGCTGGCATGACCTCTCACTTTACAAAATGTTAATAATACGGACATACAGACATTTTAATGGTTCAGCTTGGCTTCACTATGATAGGGCATTTTGTGAGAATGCCGCAGCATATCTTCTTCGAGATTGGTCCTCCATCAACACGCAACTTTACAGTTTTCATACTGCTGGTGCAACGTCGCGTTGGACTCCAGTTCGGGGCTCGTCACGCCAACAAGAGCCTGTTGGGTCTCAAAATTGCGCCGTGATATGCACGTCTTGGAACTATAATTCATGTTCGTCCTGGCTTCCTAATTGTCGCTATGCTCATAAATGCCTTTGTTGTTCCGGTCCACATCGAATTAGTAAGTGTGATCAGCCTCAAGCAGCTCGCATGTCAAGCGTCACAAATAACAGAAAACGTTTGGCGGACGCAGATAAGTCTGGTAATCAGCAACCGATTCGGCGTTAGCAACTCAACATTCCTTTATGCATAATTTTACAACTATTGTTAATTATTTTTAAGGGGTGCTTATACAATCTTTCAATGTTTAATCTTTTTATTATTGTGTATAACTATCTTGATCGGATAGCGATATTTAACTGTAGCTTATGCCAATATTCTTGCTTTGTGTGTACTGTGTTTAATGACTTTAATTAATAGCTATTTGAATATTCATTATTTGGCTTTGTCTACTTATGTCGTGTATTGCGTATTCCCACCATTAATTTGTTTTGTTAATAATTTTCGATTTCCAGTAATATTGCTCATTTAAAAAGCTTATGAATTCCGTTAATGAGGTTTGCTTGTTTATCAGCGAGTTTTTGTTTTTTGTGCAGTCGTTAATATTCACAAACAGGAAAAGCTGTAATATATTTTTAGCAATTTCGTTTGTCCGGTTAGTCTCATTAATGTGACGATTAATAGCAATTAAAAATATTATCTAATGGCATTTTCGATTAATTTACAGTTCAAAAGCTTTTATCAAATATCAACCAAAAATACACAAAAAATAAACAAATAGTAAGATAAATGAGTTTGGCAAATTGCGATCGAAAATGAATTTATTTCTTAAAGTTTTCAACAGACATCCATAAATTGAAACAATTATTATTCGAAATTTTCCTAGGCAGTCACAGCAAAGATAGCTTTACTAAAGTAGTCTACGCGCGTCCAATCCAAGTACTTTCAAACATTTTAATTTCCATTTCGTTCTCCTTTTTAGACTAATTGCGTAAGGTATTAAAGCATTTACTATACTTGCATTCATCAATTCTACTGTTAGATGTTTGCCACACCTCACTGGCGTTGTTTTTTACAAAAGTATTCGTTATGTCACGCCTGCAGTAATATCCTCGCATGTGCGCATACATTCGTCCATCTACGATGTAATCTGCCAATCGGGATCGCGAGCCGTTACTCCAGTTAAAATCCGATTATAATCCTCTAATCCGAATGTAATCCGTCAATCCGATTGTAATGTGTTAATCCGATTATAATCCGCCAATCCAATTATAATTCGCCAAGCTAGTTGTAATCCAATCTTTTGTGTGTTTCTCTTTGATTTTATTTCTTGTTTTCTTTTCTAATTTTGTTTATTTATTCATTTATTTATTTATTTATTTATTTATTTATTTATTTATTTATTTATTTATTTATTTATTTATTTATTTATTTATTTATTTATTTATTTATTTATTTATTTATTTATTTATTTATTTATTTATTTATTTATTTATTTATTTATTTATTTATTTATTTATTTATTTATTTATTTATTTATTTTATTTATTTATTTATTAGCTCAATAATGGCTTCAGTGCAAAGCCGGAACGTTGCGAATAAAAATATAAAATTAATTGTGTTGTCTTTTACTACAAAATTTTTATTATTATTATTATTATTATTATTATTATTATTATTATTATTATTATTTAATTTTCTTTCTTCTAATGAATTACTTGATGCATCTATTTCAGCTTTGTTTGGTCTGCCATCGGTTTAGCAAGTATCACCGTTGCGAGCTGAGGCGTTTGCTTCTCAATTATCCTTCCATCCGGATCAGGCTTTTGTCAGTTATATTATACATGGTATTACACATGGTTTTCGCTTAGGGTTCCAAGACCATCAACCATTAAAGTCATCTAAGCAGAACAAGCTATCTTCGTCATCTAATCCTTCGGTTATTGATGACTATATTGCTAATGAAATCCGTTTGGGGCGAGTAGCTGGACCATTTGTCATATCACCGTTGCCAAATGTTCACATTAGTAGTTTTGGCGTAATTCCGAAACGCGGCCAGCCAGGCAAGTGGCATCTTATCGTTGACCTATCGTCCCCTCGTGGGCATAGTGTGAATGATGGGATTGATCCTGAGGCTTTCAATTTGCATTATATCCAGTTGGATCAGATTGTGGCAATGATAACTGCATTGGGGGTTGGTGCTCTCATAGCTAAGTTTGATGTTGAAGCAGCATACCGTAATGTCCCAGTTCATCCTCTGGATCGCTTTCTTCTTGGCATGAAATGGCGTGGACAATATTATGTTGACTTGGTTTTGCCTTTTGGGTTACGTTCTGCCCCATTCATCTTCAATTCCATTGCTGATGCGGTTGAGTGGATCTTGATCAATAATTATGGTCTAAACAATCTGGTACATTACTTAGACGATTTTATTATGTCAGGCCCTGCTAATTCAGATGAATGTGGCAGTCATTTGCAATGTGCTATGAAAGTATGTCAACAGTTGGGTCTTCCACTTCATCCTAAAAAATGTCTTGGTCTAGCATCTGTGATGACAGTTTTAGGCATTGAACTGGATTCAACTCGTCAGATTGCTCGCTTGCCGTCAGAAAAGCTACGTTCTTTAAAGGATTTAGTTGCTTTATGGATGCAAAAATATTGGTGCAACCGTCATGACCTTGAATCATTAATTGGTCATCTTCACCATGCAGCAAAGGTTGTTTGGCCTGGAAGAACATTTATCCGTCGCATGCTGGATCTTCTATGCTGTTTTCGCAAACCGAACCATCCGATTCGCTTGTCTAGGGAATTCTTTTTGGATTTGTGCTGGTGGCATGAATTTCTTAGTGGCATGGAATGGTGTATCCTTTTGGTTGTTTTCTGGAAAGCCTGTAATCAATGATGTTCATGTTTTCTCTGACGCTTCAGGCTCTATTGGCTATGCAGCTATGTGGAATCGACAATGGTTCAATGGTCAATGGACTGCAACCCAAATGCATCATGGGATCGCATATAAAGAGCTATTTCCTATTGTTCTTGCTGCTCATTTGTGGGGGAATTCGTGGTTTAAAAAACATGTCCTTTTTCATTCGGATAATGAGGCAGTAGTTCAGGTGCTCAATAAACGTTCTTCAAAAAATCCTGAACTCATGCGATTGATGCGCTCTCTTTTGCTAACAGCAGCTCAGTACAGTTTTTCTTTTACTTCTGTACATATTCCAGGATCTTCAAACACAATTTCTGATTCACTCTCTCGTTTTCGTTGGCAGGAATTCCGGCACGTGGCGCCACTTGCTCAAGCTTATCCAACACCTATCCCATTGCGAACAATGGCAGCCCTTATGTGAACATTTTACGATCACAATCTAATATGTATATGACTGAAAGTTTGGCTCCTTCAACACGTCGTACTTATGGTTCGGCACAACGCAAATTTATTGAATTTTCAAGGGAGTTGGGAGTTGTTAATTGTTGCCCAGCTGATGAAAATACATTGTGTTGGTTTGCCTCAACGTTGGCACAATCTTTGCAGCATAAATCAGTCAAGGTTTATCTGGCAGCAGTCCGCTCTTTGCATATTGATCAAGGTTATTCAGATCCTCTTGCAAATTGTCTTCGATTGGCTAAAGTTCTTAGAGGAATCAAACGATGTAGCAGACCGTCAAATAATAGACGCCTTCCTATTACAGACAGCGTATTACTGAAAATCTACTATTTGTTACAGTTCACCCGCTATGACGATATAATGATGTGGGCAGCTTGCACTTTGGCATATTTTGGTTTTCTTCGCTGCTCAGGATTTACTGTTCCAAATTTAGCCTCTTTCGATCCAATGGTTCATCTGCAAGCAAATGATTTGGCTTTTGATAATTTATCCTCTCCTACGTGTTTGCGAGTTTGGATAAAATCAAGTAAAACAGATCTTTTTCGCAATGGTTGCCCTATTTATATTGGCCGTGGTAATGGTCCTCTATGCGCAGTCCATGCTATGTCCACCTATCTTAACAAACGAGGCAATACTCCTGGCCCGCTCTTTCTGTTGGAATCTGGTCAACCATTGTCTAGAACTTATCTTGCTGCTTGGCTCCAGAAAGTCTTAAGTCAAGCGAGAGTTGCTGGGAACTTTAATACTCATAGTTTTCGCATCGGAGCAGCCACTGTAGCAGGCCGCAAAGGTATTCCAGCTTATATCATAAAGGCATTGGGCCGTTGGTCTAGCGACGCTTATACGTTATACACCAGGACTCCATCTCATTCGCTTGCCGGAATCTCTCAATTATTAAGTTAGGTAAGATTTAGTTAATGTTATTATCGATTTTTAATTAATTAATTAACATTTTTATTCTTATAATATTTTTAACTCGTTGTATTTGGTATGTTAATTTACTATAGTCTGGGTGCTTGGTCATGTTTGGTGGGATGTCCAGGCTTCCTGTCCCTCCTCTCCAAGCACTTTGGAGATAGTTTGGAGTGTGACAGGTTCGCCAGTAGCAATAGCAGCATAAAAGCATATAGAAAGCATAAAAGCATATAGAAAGCATATAGAGCATAAAAGCATATAGAGCATAAAAGCTTATAGAGCATAAAAGCATTACAAAAGCATGAAAGCATACAGAGCAATAGAGCATAAAAGCATGTTGAAAGCATAAAATATATAGAGCATAAAGTATATAATAGATATCCCACCAACCAAGCACCTAGGCCAGAGCTCATCAGTGGATGAGTTTAAATGGTGGTTACAATTTTAATTTAATTACAATTTTAGGCTGAATTAGACTCAGACACTGTTGTTTGCCATTGCATGAAACCCCCTCCTTTCTAGTGGGGCTAGCTTTCATTTCGTAGGTGGGAGTTAGTTCACATCCGTTAGATTACGGACGTAAGTAACAAAGTTTAGATAACAGCGTGGGAAGCTATTTTATACCAAATAAGGTAAGCAGCACAGATGGAAGAGCCTGGGTAAGAAGGATGAAACAATGTGCTACTTTAGGCACACCTTGTTTTGGGTTAGTCACTCCTTTAGAGGAAAGCGTTGTTAGCGGTAGCAAAAGTTTGATTGAGCCTTTTGTGTGCAAGTTTTTTGGCAGAGCAATTTTTACTGTTATTATTATTCTTAAATTTTTTATTATATATATTATTCACATAACTCGATTTCCCCCACCCTCCCTTTCCCTTGCAATGTTTTAGGTTTTCAGGTTGGTAAGTTCTTTTGTCCACATATGGGTAAGTGTTGGTAAGTTGATTAATGATAGTTAATTCCACTGGTTATCAGTGTGACAGGTGCTTGGTTGGACAGGGATCCATATATGGAGTGTGACAGGTTCGCCAGTAGCAATAGCAGCATAAAAGCATATAGAAAGCATAAAAGCATATAGAAAGCATATAGAGCATAAAAGCATATAGAGCATAAAAGCTTATAAGGCATAAAAGCATTACAAAAGCATGAAAGCATACAGAGCAATAGAGCATAAAAGCATGTTGAAAGCATAAAATATATAGAGCATAAAGTATATAATAGATATCCCACCAACCAAACACCTAGGCCAGAGCTCATCAGTGGATGAGTTTAACTAACATAAAATCATTGAATTGGATTGAAGTAAGATAAACAAGCAATATTCTAGATTACACGACTGGAATAAATTTACATAGACATGATGAAAGGAACAAATACCGACATATGTTGTAAAACCTGCTATAAAAACTACCTCAATCTAGCAGCCGCCTTTCTATAGCAGCCAACCCAGTAATATCCAAAACACATTATTCCATTGAACCAATCAACAAAGTAGAGATCTTGTTCGCTATTGTCAGCTTATCTAGATTATTATAGGTAGCTGCTACTTATATGTTTCACTGCAATACATTGAAGCAATTTCACTGCATCAACGACAGTACACAGGTAGACTTACGCTCTTTTGCCTTTCTGAGCAGCGGATAGCACATCAGTACAAGATTTGATTGCTTCAGTAATGACATGAGATCATATAAGAACGGAATCTTGATGACATTTCCTTTTGAGTATAAATCCCCAGAATCATAAGACAATGGTGATATACTAGGCGATAATAGTCTTTGACAGCAAAGACTTTCCAAGCAGGCATAAGTAGTCATTTCTTCAATTAGGTTCTTGTCAATGTTGAATATCTTGAAATAGCATAAAAATATACCTTCAAACACTTGTTCTCTATCATTGACAAGTACATTGACCTACACATTTCAAATGTATTTTGAAAATGGAAAGCAAAACCACATGCAACATTTGGATAAGTTTCACAAAAACTGTTTGAAGTTAAGTCTACAGTACATTTGTTTAGCTCTATATTTGACTAGATACACAATAGAAGGCTGACAAAAACGTACATTCTAATAAGTTTCAGAGCTTCTTGTTGAGACAATAGGATACAGTGATCCAAGATCCAACAGAATAATTTGCTTAAAATATTAGTCCTTTTTATTATCTAAAAAAAAAATTTTGAATCTGTAAGCATTCACAAGCAAAACTTATTTGTGATTTTCTTGTGCGTTTTTGTTTTCATAAAACTATGGCTCATAGGAGCTTGTGTGTCAATTGCTTATTCTTACAACAATGTTGATATTTAGAATTTCTGTGTTGATATATATATATCATCCTGTAATATGTTCAAGTCATTCAAATATAAACTTACTGTTTTGGCCAAATCATTGTATGTAAGGTCCTTGAAACAGACTGCAGCCTCGTCGTTAGGCACGACATGGCCAAATTGAGGCTCAATCCAGACTTCTGTTACCATTTGAAGTTCGTTACCAGTATCAATATAGTAGTCAACTTCAGCAAGATCTTCAATTAAACCAGTTCTACTCCCGCTACTAGCATGATGAGGCGGAAATAAAACGAATTGGAGAACGCATGGGGCAAGTTCGTATGGTTCAAATTTCCTGGACTGTAAATAAAAATAATGAATGTTATTCATCATAGTGTTAGCTTACAAGATAGCAATGAGTCATACAATCTGCTAGACTACCAAGGTAACGGTACATCTGGGAGCAAGCGAAGGTTACTGATTATTCTATCATTCAGAGTGGGATCACAAGACTTTTTAAGTAGGATAAAGAGACACAAATATTTATTGGTTACCTTCATTTGCAGTTCTTTGACGAGAGTAACAATTCCACCGCTACTGCTGCCAAAGTGAAATCCCTCTTGGAGACGTGTCCTACAAATTTGAGAAAAAATATTAATATTTAGTATTACAATATGTATTTTGATCAATAATGTGCTATCCTTGATTCCTGACATCTATTATTTATTACAACTACTTGTTCCTACAATCTAGCACCAAATGCCATGAAATAGCAAGCAACATTAAATGAAACGAAATCCGGATACGGTGGACCACCGGGCTGCCATTATTCTCACAGTTTTATAAGTACATGGGATGTATGAACACAGCTTAAGCAGACTAAAAGGCTTCAATATTTGCAGTCTGACTCTTCTTACTTAAAAAGCATACAAATCCGGCAAGTGTATGATTTCGAACTATTAAAACTATGTGAATCTATAGTAAAAAAATCAAGGAATCTATATTCATTATCAGATTTCCGAAATCAACTGAAATAGATCTTATCGTTATAATAGTAAATCAGAAATAGTAAGGGTTTGTATGGGACAGACTTAATAAATACTTGTGACTTGAGTCAAGCTGTGCTTCAGATATGGATCGCTTGGTGAAGTATTTGCATAATCGATAGTTTCAAAAAGAAGAATGACAGTTATGTTTAGTTAGTTACTTAGTCAAAGCTAATAGCATTCTAGCTACAGCAACTTTAGATAATGAGTTTGATCCTCCATAAGACATTTTCCATATCCATCGCTGACTATACAGTGATAATGATAATGTAGTGAGTCTTGCGTTAGATACATAAGAATTCGTCTGTGGTGTTGGCATGAGTTCTGGGCCTTTGTCAGGACTACCATTAACTGAAGCTGGATATTGGCTACTTGAACCATCTGAATTATCATCGTTAATGAGATCTTCTGGGATGGCATCATACCTAATTAAAAATTAATGGTGTTATCAATGTTCTTAATACAACAATAAGTGAAATCATAGTACACCTATATCCACAGAATTACTACAGTGAAATGCAGCTGTAACAAGGAAATGTGAAATGCTTGTCATCGCTAGTTAGAATTTAATGTATGAGATGAGAGATGCATCATATGACAATACAAAGACATCAGAAATCACAAGCTACAGCTAGTGATTTTAGCCTTCTGAGTTTATCATTGCAGCTTGAGTATATTACATCCCAAATACGAACAGTGAAGCATTTTATAGTTGGCTTTATTTTATTTTATACAATAACTAGCAAATCTTCCTATAGTATAGAATAACAAATTTAAAATATTTAAATTTGAACCAAGCGTGCACTCTCCTTTTATCAGGGTGTAATTTCTGATTTATGAAATCTTGCCATCAAGATTAAAATACATGACCGTACATCGACGGAGCTCACACATTTGAAGAGGATTATTATTGTGTGCCTTGAAAATCGAGCGGAGCAAATTGTATAGATCTGTTCATTGAGCAGGTCATGAAATTGAAGCATTTAAATGTTTATGAACTTTATGGACTGCACTTCCCAGCGAATCTAGACCATATATAAATCACTGTGTGACTGTGTTATCCCGTAATACCTAGTATTTCTGTCAATCATTGCATCAATTTGTTATTAGAGCTTAGAAAAGCAAGCGTCAATAGAATGCAATGATTTAATAGCATCACTATGTCATAACAATGCATTAATGAATAAGTCTATTGAGTTAATCAATTACTTGATAAGAATTCTTTCCAATGGTTTACCCATAAAAAGAACACATTTCAATTGCTCCTTCCTGTCTTGCAATATTTTAACGGGTGAATCTGGTGGACTGACGTCAATTGCAAACAACGGTTTATTGTTTGGTATAATAAGAGCAGCAAGTTTTCCTTTCAAATCTGAAACAACCTGAAACGCGTTCAAAATATAGGAGGCAATCAAACTTAAAACTGTAACTCGTTACAAATAGGCAATTATTGACAAAGTAACAAATTATTAAATGAGAAATTTTCCTGGCCAAAATCATATGTATTACCTCTGCAAAACAATTTGTTGAGTTAAGGAATTGTTCATGAATATTAAAACAATTTTCATGAAGTTTTTTCTTGAACTTTTCATGAAGATTAGTCCATTTAGCGTCCACGTACTGTTTTCACAGGGAGACAAATAAACTATTTCACAGGGGAGACAAGTATACTAATTGTATGATGGAAGACAAAATAAAGTTTAAAGATACTTTTGACATTAAATCTCTTCTAATCTCACCTTATGCCTTTCACTTCCAGCAGTACCACCAAGAAATGCAGCACGGATCACAATACTGAGACCTTTAAATTGCAGCCGCAAAATACAAAACGAATAAGGACGCTCTTCGTTTGATCTAAAAGACAACAACATCCATTGTTACTGCCAGACAGAAATGATCATTCTTATCCAATTGTGTTGATGGAGCAGAGAAATTATGAAAATATATCAGCACTTAACAACCAGAAATAGTATCTCCTTGAAGTAATTACCAATGTATTGGTAATACCGTAATAAAACATATAGGACTGTGGTAGGTTCACAAGTACATCAGTAGAAAGCTTCATATATCAACGCAAAAGTTAAATTGACGCATTATTATTGCAAAAATAAATTTAAACAGCAACTCAAAGTGTCAATTGAGAGTAGCAGTTTTGAGTAATTACAAAGCAACATACTGCAAACGTTGATATGTTATCAACCAAGTGTCTAGGTCAGTGCTCATCAATCAGAAATTGTTTACATTTTGATTTTGGAGGAGTTATAAAAATCAGTCGATGTGTTGCATTGGCAGAGAGTTATTATTCTTCCCCTTTGTGTTTGCCGTTGGATGTTTGGTAAAAGTAGATCATCACTTATGAAAGTAGTGATGTAAGCAATAACAAGGTCTCAACCTGTTTTGCCAGATTAGATAATTATAATATTGTTAAGGTATGAAGTTCTAGCTAATTTTGCGGAAGCTACTAGCTGTTGTGGCAACCTAGTTTTGTGTTGTAGTCATTCTATTAAGATATTGAAAGCTAACAAATGCAAACACATTTGCATTGATCTGTGTTTTATTACAAGCAAGTGATTTTCCTTCAAACCAAAAATGTCCAGACAGCTGTAAATATGATTGAAAATCATTGTACTTTCGGTTGATTCTTGAGAAATAATTGAAATAACTACAATACTATTGTGATATAATACTTACTTTGATAAAAACCTGACATAGGAATGGTTTTCAAGTAATACAAACGAACTCCATTCTTTTAGTAAGACGTTCAAAGAGCTCATAGCAACACGACAGTGTACACTTGAGTAACGTCCATTTGCGGACATCAAGAACAATGAGCTGGGAATCGGTCTGTTAAAAATAACAATACAATCTAAATTAACTTAGACAAAAATATTAATAATAACAAACGATGGATAGTATAGCGATAGGACATATTCAGAAATAGCTATTTAGACATCACAGCCATTAAAATTTAATATGGTAATTCAAATTCAATTTTGATTTTATCTGAGCCTCAATGAATGAAATGTTTGCAATAACACAAACAGAATTACATAAAGCTGCAGTACATTGCCAACCAAAGGCTAATGTACCACACAGTGTTATTATCTCTTAAAGAACAGTAGTGGGCATCTGTCGACATTGCACTAAATGGTGGTTACAATTTTAATTTAATTACAATTTTAGGCTGAATTAGACTCAGACACTGTTGTTTGCTATTGCATGAAACCCCCCTTTTCTAGTGGGGCTAGCTTTCATTTCGTAGGCGGGAGTTAGTTCACATCCGTTAGATTACGGACGTAAGTAGCAAAGTTTAGATAACAGCGTGGGAAGCTATTTTATACCAAATAAGGTAAGAAGCACAGATGGAAGATCCTGGGTAAGTAGGATGAAACAATGTGCTATTTTAGGCACATCTTGTTTTGGGTTAGTCACTCCTTTAGAGGAAAGCGTTGTTAGCGGTAGCAAAAGTTTAATTGAGCTTTTTGTGTGCAAGTTTTTTGGCAGAGCAATTTTTACTGTTATTATTATTCTTAAGTTTTTTATTATATATATTATTCACATAACTCGATTTCCCCCACCCTCCCTTTCCCTTGCAATGTTTTAGGTTTTCAGGTTGGTAAGTTCTTTTGTCCACATATGGGTAAGTGTTGGTAAGTTGATTAATGATAGTTAATTCCACTGGTTATCAGTGTGACAGGTGCTTGGTTGGACAGGGATCCTTATATGGAGTGTGACAGGTTCGCCAGTAGCAATAGCAGCATAAAAGCATATAGAAAGCATATAGAGCATAAAAGCATTACAAAAGCATGACAGCATACAGAGCAATAGAGCATAAAAGCATATAGAAAGCATAAAAGCATATAGAAAGCATATAGAGCATAAAAGCATATAGAGCATAAAAGCTTATAGAGCATAAAAGCATTACAAAAGCATGAAAGCATACAGAGCAATAGAGCAGAAAGCATATTGAAAGCATAAAATATATAGAGCATAAAGTATATAATAGATATCCCATCAAACAAGCACCTAGGCCAGAGCCCATCAGTGGATGAGTTTAATGCAAAATAAAGCAGATTCTTAGTGATAACTATTTTTGAAGAGACAAATTTGAAATCAAAAAATATGAATAAAAGCAAAAGCATTCTCAAATGCATTTCCATTTATTTTTGTGGTCAATTTGTCTTGCAGAAGTGCGTAATTTGGAATATAACAAACAGTCAAACTATTTTCCTTTGACAAATGTGTCTAATGTTCTGGAATTAGCATCCATCTTACAACTTACAAGGACACAATAATGCAGGGTAGTCGAGAGAGGGCGTAAGCAAACTGCCCTGGGGACCAAGCAAAGTTTATGGCCTGTTTTAAAGAGCACATTTGGTACAATTCCTAGGGCCAAAACCATTCCTTGTCAGCCCTGCATAACAGATATACCAACCTGTCATTTTCCAAAACCAGACTAACTCTATGCGAATGAAACCATCTTTGCCTAAACATGACAAATTTTACATCATTTTGATATTTGCATCAATAATAAAATTATAAAAATGTTAATCTCAGAAAAGTTGAAAATTGACAGATAATTGGATTCCAATGCTGGTCTTTATGTTATGTATATCATATTTCAACCCAATCTTAATTTTTCAAATGATCTATAAAAGGAAGGAAGATTTTCCATTTACCTGTCACATCAACTTTGGTGTTACGGCAAAGCACAGTTACCCAAAATCGATTTCATGCTGTAATCACCTTGGTAATCACTATTTCTATTTTAAATTCTTTATTCAGTTGATGTCATAGATATCGACGATAGGTTGAAAAGTATTACAACATTGAAGAAAATATGACATGATGTAAAAGAGCTTGGCTGGCTGTGCTGAATGCAAATTTGCATTTCGAACAGTTAGAGTACACAAAACAGTCGCAATTCACATGCTTCCCATCTGCCCACTCCATATTTGTTCTTGATGATAATTACTTTAGATAAATTATTTGGTAACCATTTTGATGTAAGAAATGCTTGTTCAATACTATACATAATTGCTAACAGGTGGAATCATCTAGAGTATATGAGTAACCACACAATGCTAAACCTCAAAAAGGGATGGTGAGTTCAACAGCTGGTCTTACATTCAGTAAGTCGAATAATTCCTTGTGAACACTTACCATGTTTTTGGATCTAAACTCAAAACAGGTTTCCAAAAAGCTGCAAATAGTGACTCATCTGATTTGTGTGTGTTTCTTCTATGGGTGTGGCTAATCAACAAAAAGAAAAAATATTGTGAGCTGGTAGCTCAGTGGCAAAGTGTCCGCACTCTGTGCGGGGAGCAGCGGTTCAATTCCTCGTCAGTGACTCATTCATGTTTGTATTTCTCTGTAAATATGTTAATGTCCCCTAGATAAACAAGCACTTGTGCTTACGGGGTGACTAGCGGTGGTATATTATATGTAATTAACTGAAAATGTAACATTATTATTGTAAAAATAAGATCATACATCAAATAACACTTGCTTTCAGACAGCAGCATAATTAACATTTGAAATTTAAGCATACCTTGACCGTCCCTGCCCATGCTGATGTGACAGAACCTGATAAAAATAATAAATCAAAGTAATTTAATCCAAGCAAAGCCTAAGAAAAGTCAGATATTTTAAACAATGGAAGATGATCTTGATAAAATAATATAATTATGAATTCATAAACGTCAGTTGAAGAGATGGATATGGCAATTTCAATCACCTAACACTATGAGGTCGAAATTACTGGAAACATGCTGAAAATCTGCTGAAATCTCATTACTTTTTCAGCATATGCAACATGCTGAAAACAGCATACTTCAGCACCTTTTCAGCAGGCTGAAATTGATGGAAATCTCATGATTTTAAAATGGAATTATGTTGAATGTGTACTTAAAACCTGCTGAAAATGTGCTGAAATAAGGGACACATGCTGACTATCTAATGAAATATTGCTGGTAAAAAACTGAAAACCTGCTGAAACAGAGTCCAATTCGTATTGATATTGCATACAGAATTATAATCACCGGTCGGTAAATTTGCCTTTGGTCATAATTAGACTTCATAATTGAACATGATTTGAAATAAACGAAATTCGTAAACAAAGCTCCGAGTACACGGCGAGAAAGAAAACAGAATTATATAATATAAGACATAAATAATAAACAAAACAAATACAGATTAAAATACAGATTAACAGAAATAAATTAATTTAATTAAACATCGTGCTGTTTTTTTTTCTTCCTTTTTCTTTTGTTGTTTACAACTTTCAGATTTTTCAAACTCCATTGAAATTCTTCTTTCTCCTGTCGAAGAAACAAAACAAACTTTTACTGACCTGGTAATAAAATAATAATCACGGTGATATGTATACTTGAGGATTAATATTCTACTTACCTTCAATTCCTCAAAAGTATATTTTTCAGATTTGGTTGCAACAGGCAGCGATCCCTCTGCTCCTTGCTTCTTCGTCTTCAAAATTAAGATAGCGAATTTATCTAAGAAAAGAAAAAACTCAGCAACGGGATGGATTTGAACCAACATTTGACGCAAGTTCGCAATATGAAGCCCTAGTCCTTAACCGCTACACCACTTCAGCAGCTGTAATAACTGTGGAAAATTAAGTATCTAAAGCTGATCACTTACCTCCCGACACCCCTTTACTTTTTGACACGAACACGGCTGTCCCCAACTCTACCCCGCGATTGCCTCTAACGACTAACTCTTGTCTGATAATAAAGATTACAAAATCGTAACAAATTAATAATAAATGAAAACATATAATTGTAACTGTGGCATAGTCATGCCTCTCTTACCCATTAAAAAATTCTTTAGCGCTGCATTCCGATGGCTGCTGCTTGTCATTGACCTGACTGTTGTTTGATCTATACAGAAAAATACGTACTTGGAAGTGTTTAAAGTGTTTAAAGTGTTTTTGTCTTTTTAATTATCAATTACCTTTCCCCATTTTGTAATACAGTGGTTGTTGACGTTGTGTTATTGAAGGACTTAACTGATAATGCTGATGTTGGCTATAAAAGATGTAAACTTGCTATATTAAAGTCATTACTTACTTTATCAATATAATTGAGTTATATCAGGAATAATTAATATTCACTGCTGCCTTGGATTTTTTCTTCAGGTAAGCCCTTCTGTTCGAAAGACTTCGAATAAGATGTCTGTTAATGTTTTCTATAGTTGAATTTGGATGTCCCTTGAGTACCTTTAATTTGTAAATAGTATATTTGGAATAATTTAAAATCGTAATCATTATAATTGCAAGTAAGTAATTGTAAACTACACTGTTTTACTGTTTTAATTATTTTTGCTTTGGTGCCTTTTTCCCCCAACATTTTTATGTGGGGGATATCTCTGTGGAAGTACCACGCCCCTTCCATTTTTGCAGCTTCCCTGATTGAATACGGTAACACAATAGATTTGGTAAAGTTACGACTAAAGCGAATGTAGTTGTATCACTGTGGTAATAGATCCAACACTTACTTTCAAGCTGCACTCCGCGACTTTTTCCTTTGGTGGTGGTTGGAGCGGGAGTGGGAGGCAAGCCATCGATGGTGGTGTTAATGGCATTGAAGGGTAGCCTGTTTATCAAAAATAATAACATGGATTGTGTTGAGTAAATCCCTAAAGTTGAAGATGGCATGGTTTTGTGACAAACAAATAAATATAAATGACGTACCAAAACTTTCAATGCAGCCAAAGTCATCTTCGCTGAATGGTTCGGCATCAACATTTAACCCGTCAACATTTATATACGTAGAAAACATGTCAAGATATACAGGCTCGCTACACCAAATGAAATATATGAAGATGAATCCGGTCAACAGAAATCTGATAATTGTTCCGTTAACAATTGTGAAGATATGGATATATGCGATAATGTGATTGATTCAGATGATAGTAGTGATTTATTTGATGTAAACGAGGGCCTACGCGAGCCTGTAAATGAGTTTACAATGGAAGAATTTCATGAACCAGCTAATAAAGAACATTTGATGGTAAAAATTTCCGACAGTTGTCCTTTTACTTTGAATAGTGTTTTGGCAGCCGAATTTTTATGGCTTACATCATGCCCATCAATTAGTAAAAATACCTTCTCGAAACATCTACAGCTACAGAAGAGACTATTGTCAGTACCAAATGAAATGCCTGGGAACTATGATGCTGCAAGAAGATTAATTCAACATGAAATCTTACCAACAATCAGAATCGACATGTGCCCAAATGACTGTGTTGCTTTTCGTAACAATTTGGAAAAAGATATGATGTGCCCAAGTTGTAATTCACCTCGTTTTGATGCTCTTGGAAAACCTGTAAGGACTTTTACTTACTTTCCTCTTAAGCATAGAATCATCAGGTTATTCAACTGTAAACTAAGTGCAGAACTGTTGCAATCCCATTTATTGAATTTGAACAACGATGGCAACATATCCGATACACACGACACATCCAGATGGCAAAATGAGTATTCAAGCAATGGCTTTTTTGAAGATGACCCTAGAGGACTATCATTTCTTTTCTCCACTGACGGTGTGGACCCCTTTAAAAAGCCTAGCATGAGTAAGTCAATGTGGCCGATGACACTGTCAATTTTAAATCTGCCTCGACGCATCAGATTTACTATCTCAACTATCATGCTTCTGGGGATCATCCCATCAAACAACGGAAAAGAACCCCATTCTCTGCAAGCATACATTAAAAGCCTGGTCGATGAAATTGATTCATTACAAGACATGCTGGTTTTCGATGCATTCCGCGGGGAGTGGTTTAAGTTAAAGCTACAAATGTATTCTTACTGCTTGGATTATCCTGGTTTATGTAAGGTCTTTAACACATGTGGTGGTTCGGCTTACAGAGGCTGTTGTTGGTGCGATCACATGGGTAAGCGACTATAAAAGATATTGAAATAAGATTAAGAGATCTCCGAAATGTTATTTAATTTGTTCTGTATTGTTAATTTTTTAAGGAACCAAATGTCCAAATTGTCGAAAGATAGTCTGGATAGCAAACAGACGATATTTGGTAAAAGATCACACGTTACGAAGCGACTCGGTTTTCATCAAAGTCGAAACGAGAGAAGCTCCGTTAAAAAACACCATGGAAGATTTGATAAACTATCATATTGCATATGAAGGATGCAAATCCAAAATTAATAAAAAGTTGATTGCGTCTGGAACCGGCTGTAAAAATCCGTACAGTTTTCTCAATACAAATAATCATGATTTCATGATGCAAGCACAACCAGACCCAATGCACACTATATCTAATGTGGTAAAAACAATTTTGAAGGTGATAACAAACAAATATCACATATCGATCAAAGACATGAAGTGTGACGAAAAAAAGTTTAAAACAAATACGTTTGATACCGCATGTCCACCTTTCATTTTATCAACTGCTAATCTGTCAATTGCAGCCAAAAGAGCAGCGTCAATAATTGCGCCAACAGAATGCGGAATCAAATCTTACAACCCATTCAGGTCGATTTCATACATGAAGTGCCATGATTTGATAGAGGTATGGTATGCTTTGCTCTCATCATTGTCCGAACTTGAACAAATATTCCCATGTAATTATATGACGTTCTCCGCTTCTAGTTTGCGACCAAAGGCTTCATGAAATTCTGCCTGAAGGACCTTATACCAGAACCACAGCAAGCCACTTTATTTAATTTCCTCGACCTTATTTATGATATCATGAAAGAACATCACGTTTCAAATCAACTAGATCAGTTAAAAAGAAGACTAGGTGAATCGTTTTCTTTGTTAGAACAAGATTTTCCTGTTGCGATCCAGGTATGCATTCTAGCCGCTGTATAGTACAGATATTTTTATATTTTACTTTGAAGACATTGAACATTCATATTAATAGACAATCATAATTGTTTATATTCAGTTTCATTAGATTCATCATCATCAATAGTTTATTCAGAAACCGCTTTACGACAAGTTTCCATCATGTGAATGACTGTAATAATAAACTAAGGATATACAAGGTAAAAGTGGTCAGACATAGAGACACTGGTCACACGGGTAGATTCGAAGTTGCAAAATTCGTTTTTGGCCTTAGATTTTACGAGATTTGATACGGACTAGCAGCATTATTCATATGGCATTGACGTAAAATTTAGGAGTAAATGTATTTGTTTAAATTATGTTTGTCATTCAATTTCTAAAATTTACTTGCTTAGGACATTTCTTTTCATCTTGTTCATCACATCGTTGATGGTATTATTACAAACGGTCCAGTTCAATGTAACTGGATGTTCCCAATGGAACGTTTAAATTCCTGGATATGCAGACGGGTCACTAACAGAAAGACACCAGAGAGTACTGTCATGGAAACGTACAGGGTAACTTTTCAAACTTTGAGTATGCTGCATGATAGACAACCCATCATAATTTGATTAAATTATTTGTTTTATCTTGAAAGTTATTTGATTGGTGTAACTACCAGTTGCTAACTGGCAACATTCCAAAAGAGTTAGTCGAAGATCTGCAACACGAAGATCTCGGTAACTACGGTGAGTCTAACGGAAACAATTGCATGATGCAACTTTGCTTTGAATGTCCGAGTGCCAGAGTGCTTAGATTTGAATATTATTTACGTTACAGGCAATCCAAATAACCCTTTCCCAGACGTATCACTGGCTGGACAAGCAATCAAATGTTCCCAAATGATTCAAACTTTGAAAGAAAACGCAAAAAAAATTATTCCATCAATTCGTAGCGACGCTTTTGATTTCTTAATATTCAGTAGCAAAGTCAATCGTGTATTCCTGAATAGCAACAAGGAGTTGACAATGATAGGAAAATTAAACAGATCTTTGGGTTCCAAAGAATCATGTGTAAAATTTTTCTTCAACAAAACTGTGATGTACGGTTTAATTAATCATTTTATCGCAGTCGACAATTTCAATGCATCTGAAAATGTGTACGTAAGTATTAGTGCATTTGCTAAGACTTCGGTATGTAAAAATACAAGACATCAATACACTCGTAGAATATGTGAAAAGAAAAACCTCTCAGTGGAGTTATCAAATATTGTCTGTGTTGCTGCTGTTGGTGCCATGGATGATTGTTTATATTTTATTGATTACTGTTAGTATTTATTTTTAGCTGTTTATTATTTTGAAATTTTGTATAAATGCTATTGTTCAATCGTTAATTGTTAATATATCGTACTTTATATAATGTTGTGTATATTTTCTGTTTCCCGATTGTCGATATTAAAATTAAATGCCAAGACAAGCGAGACAATATCATAACACCAACATCACATCAAAACATGGGTTATTATTAGCTTTTACTTGGTGAAAATAGCAAATCGTTTTTAAGATCTTCCCTTCAGTTTCTAGCATATCCAAAATTCAGTCGGTCAGTCAGTTCACTGTTCTGTTGAGTTGTAGATTACTATTAGACTCTCCAGTCTCCATGCTCATCCCATAACGCTAACGGTCATTCTAGTAATAGACATTGAAGTGATAGATCAAAGTAATAATTCGTAAACATAATCTAACATAATATAAACTTAATATATAGCTATATTGATGTTTTCACAGCCAGCGTGGGGTAAATCGCCATGTCTATAAAGCCTCTCGTGTCAAATTTTCATCAAAATGAGGCAAAACGTCTTTTTCGTTGTTTTCAATTTTTTCAGAAGTTTTTCAGCACCCCAGAGAAAGTGCTGGGATCGTTTTCAGAAGATTTTCAGCATGTGAAACGTGCAATTGTACGCAACAATTTTTTTTGGGACTTTCAGCGCTTTTTCAGCAGGTTTCCAGTAAGTTTTCTTAAACTGCTGAAATTTATTCAGCATAATTGTATCACATTTTCAGCAGGGGTCGATGTTTAAGCAATTTTTCAGCACAAAATAATTACATTATCAGTAATTACATATCTCATAGTGTAATGGATACCCATAATAGCTCAGAATTTAAAATGCAAAAATGCATCCATTACAAGCAAATGTCTGCAAATGTGAAAATAATTAAAATGACTAATAGAGATGCAACATAAATTATATTTAACTTCAAAGTATGAATAACTCAAATATAATTCCATAACTTTGTTTTATAGTTGCGCAAACAGGGCTACAAGGTTGGTAAATTTGAACTATAAGGGAGGTGATAAAAAATCAATGATTTATGGGAGATACATACCGGTGTAGCTGAATTCGGTGGCAGATAAAATAAAGGGACTGCACTCTTAGCGCTTTCTGGAATTTTATAATACAGAGCATTTGAAGAGAAAGATTGAAGGCGGACAAGTAGCTCATCAGTTGATTGTAAACTAGAAAAAGAAAATGATTTGTAAATGGTAGACAACTGATAATCGCACAAATTATTCAAGAGCAGCAGCGCTATGAGAAATATTACGAATTCATTATTCATCACAACAAGTTTGTTTAAATAGGTGTTCATAATTTAGATTTACGATATCGATTTGACTAGATGAAGAATTTTTTGCATTTCGTTGTCCTCTTTTTAATTATTCGCATCTTTTTTATATAATAAACTAAAAGATCTGCTTCTGTTAATGTTAATGTACGTAAATCCATCACCTCAGTCCTGAAACCTTGGTGATGCTATTGTCTCGACCTATTTCGTCTCTAGCTCTACCCTATTGTCTTGGATTATTAAGTTACGCTCGAAGACACTAGGAATTGCCAGTGTTCAATTAACCAATAGGAAGCAACAAAACATTTGAAAAAACTTTACATTAAAAATAATAACTGATATCTCTACAGGATGATATGTATGTAGCGGACTTTTCCTTTGTATATACTCTGTCAGTGAAATAGCCAGGAAAATTGTTTACTACGTGTTCTTTTATTTACCAGTAATCTGTTAGTCTCTTGTGATTGCTTATGAAATATGCAAAGAAAATTATTTTGACAATCGGAGTCATTATCCTGGCTCTTTGACAGATGAACTATACAAAGAGAATAATATGCTAGAATGCAGACTTAGACGTTATGTTATCTTGCAGACTTTCTCTGTATTGCTTCTACATTTACTGCTTCTATATTTTATATTTACCACTTTTATATTTACTGCTTTATATGTTTTTTGCTTTGCTTTGCTGTTTGCCTGCTGCTGCTGCTCTACTAACAAAGCTGTTACACTCCAAAATTCTTGTTGGTAATTTTGACTTACATTAAAGTGGGTTACACTGACATATTGTATAACATATCTGTTTCTAATGTCGCTAAATACTAACCTTTTCACAAATAATTCAAACTTTTTGATGACAGTTTTTCTGGAAATTAAAATGGGATTGAATTGAGAATACACTTACATTATTGATATCATTAAAGAGACATTGCAGCATCTGGCTCCAAATAAAAGAACAAAAGATCTAATAATTGTAGATCATACATTAACATAATTACAGAAAAAAACAACAACAAATACCTGTAATATGCAAAATTCTTTGATTTTGATCGTAGATCATGTAAGAACTCATACAATCCACCAACATGCATCTCCACATTAGTTTGTTTTCTATAAATTCATTTAATAAATTCATTCAATAAAGATGGAAAATAATATATAGACAGAAACGTCATTGTATTAGATGGTCACATAGTATGAAGCATACACTGTAGATGATATTACTTTTGTAATTGTAAATTATTTGATTGCCTGTATTATCAGGATTTAACATAACATCATATTTACGTAATCACATGTATAACTTTAACAACATTTTGGTATTTGGTGAAATCAAACCTCCAAGCGTTATAATTATCTTGTAATTAGTAATTCGTAAAAGCATTGTACACCCATTGAATGTACAGTCATGGCATTATTGACACTCTTCAATATATTTCATGGAAAACACATTTTACTCCAATAATTATCTGTCAACTTACCTCGTGAGGTCTAACGGCCATGCCTAGAAAAGAAAAATATACATAAAATATAAGAAAAACTGTATATCAAAGAATATATCACATTGATATTAAACATTATTAAAAAATAAATCCTAAAGCAGTGGTAGGCCTACTATTTGACATTTATATTGTTATTGGCTAGATGGACTGCTTACTTAGTGGTAGATTGTCTTGTTTCATGCAAAAGACCAGAACTCAATTCCTCGTTGGTGCGTATAGATTTTATTGCACTTAACAATTGTAGGAACTCATTCTCCGAAGAATAAGTAGGTAGCATTTTGCGTAAAAACATATACTTGTGTCTGAGAGGTGGCGTCAGTCACGTATGATTTTAAATATGATTCAAAGAGAGATGATCACAAGGATTAATATTTAGGTTAGTTTCATTATTATACAGGTTGTACGAACGCAGCACATAATTCCTAATTTTAACACATACAGCCTTGGCGTAATATTCAACAAAAACATGCTCTTTCCATGGCAATAACAGTTTGACATCAAGATGTGTTCCATCTAAAAATAAACAAATCAATTCAAGAATAATTCCGTATTCAAAATCTATAATAGCATGGAATTAGACAAATATTGGATTGTATTAGCAGGATCTAAATACATTCATGAGAAACTCATCCAACAACTCTAGACTAATAAACATGACGAGATAACACTTCATGAAAATTGGGGCCATTTAACGATCATGAACTGTTCATGAACTCCTGAACTACTGTTTTTCGCAGGGTAAAATTTGAGAAAATATGTCATTTCATGTTTCTGAATATTATAGTAAAGGTTCTTTGCAAAGTGTTCAATGTTCAAGAGATATGTGTGAGATGTTAACAAGTTCAGGGGTACGAGATTTATCAGAGGGTATTTCTCATTTAACTGTTGTTAGCAGTTAGCAATCACATAGTAATTGCAAAATATTGGATGTAATTAAGCTAACCTACCACCGTACAGTCTTAAAAGCTTACTTGAAGTCAAACAGGGTACGGGGCTGAAAATTCAAAATTGATATAAAAATAAACTATAGCACCTCAAACCTTTTGATAATGTTACACGGTCGATTGCATATCCCTCTCGAAGACGAACGCTTAGCACACTGTGTGAAAAAGTTGATATAATTTCAATACAGGTATATATAATTTGTAGAAATGAATAGCAAACAATTAGCAAATGATAAATAAGTCACATTTAATTTTCCACAGCATCCACCCACAGCATAATAGATTCAAAAACAAACCTCGTATGAAAATTGTGTATGTAACTACTTGAGAAAGTATATAAGCTGAATCTACTTCATCATCTAGCAACTTGTAGAGATAATTGGGACAGCATTGGCATGAGTGAATTGGTAGAGTTGATTCTAGATCATTGATCACTCTCACCTTGCTATCCTTGTATTGAGCTTTGTCTCGAATATTTTGATAGTATGTATCACATGAGGAGATAGAAGTGATGAACCAGGTGATATTGACGTTGTTATCCTATAAAATTAAGTAAGCAGGTAAAGGTCAAATTATAAGTTTTTATTACGTAATCTAATAACTTTATTGATGGCAAAACATCAATAGAGTGCTCGATGCGGATATGCAGAGTAGTATAGAAACAAAGTAAAAAACTAGATGTTGTCTGATGAGCCGTCTGATGAGCGATATCGCGCAAAACTCTGAGTAACAGAGAATGATACAAAATGGTACACAATTTGTTTATGCTCAAGATAATATTGTATACTTACAAACTTGGGTGACAATTTGCCAATGTTCCTCCTGCTTTTGATTCATTAGTCAATATCTTATCTTGATCAACATCTTGTTGAAAACTCCAACAGTACAATGAACGATGATAAACATTCATTTCTGGTTTGCCTTTAATACCTGCAATAAATATATTCATGTCTCAAACAATGAAGGCCTACAAGCAACATGGAATGATACTTACAAGATGTTGATGTCGATGTTGACGAGATAGTTAAGACTAAAGCCAACAAACAGCATACAAAACAAGGTAAAATATTACCTGATGTGATCTAATACGTTTAAACAAGACTGTTTGGTTTACTACTAAAATAAGGCTTCATAAAAGCTGCTAAAATAGTGTTAAATAATGATTATTTGCTTGAAGGATACTTTAAATGTTGTCAACCTTTGTGAACACCAACCTCTAAACTTACCAAGCAAAAATGCAGATCCATCATCCGGTTGAATCTACAAATAATATTAAAATATAATTTTGAATAAAAGCTTTCAGATAGAGAATTTCTCAAAAGATAATGAATATTATGAATAGCAAGTTTACGGAAGTTTTTTCATTAGGAAAACCTGATTTCATAAAATTAGGTGAATTCTAAGAGTTGAAAACTTAAAGCAGCAATTGTACAGCTTGCATTGAATAGAATGAGTTATTTACTGTTTCATAGCCTCTTGCCTGTATCACTTATTCACTTGCACAGAACAGAAGCAAGTACAGAACAACATTTTACAGTTTTTTTTTGTAAGTAATCTGATTATTCATAATAATCTTTTCAATTTATGAATAATAATAATTTCGATTACATGGTTTATATTATAGAGATGACACGGGTGCAATAAAACGAACACCCAAAATGATGAAGGCGTGTCATCGCACACCATCAGATCATTGTTGTCATGACAACATGCTTTATGGATTATCAGTTGTCATAGTAACACAAATTTATTCTTTTTAATATCACATTTAATGGTAAATCCTAACTCATGGAATGAAGCATGTCTCTCCATTCAAATAATTGTCCAACAAGTACAATTAGAAACATTATAATAGTAGATTGAAGTTCATTGAATGATAAATAATAACAAAAAAAAAAGAAATTGAAATGAGATTAAAATATGTCATCAGAATCATCACTAATTGGATACAAACTGAATTGCAAAAAAAAATAAAAGAAAAAAAAAACTTTTTCTTTTTAAACATTTTAGCTGCGATCACTCGCACGCGTCTGAGTGTTTAGGTGTGCGTGGAGGCGTGCCCGTGCAATCGCACACCTTTATAATACAATCCACGTTGGAATGAACTGGTCTATATTACCTCGGGACAGTTTCCTATGTAAGCTCCAGAAGTGGCAGTTGCAATGAACTGCATTAGGGCAAATTGAGCAACATAGCCATATCTAAAACAACAACCAATCACAATACAAGAAATTCATTGGAGAATGGGCTTAAATTGAATATAAACACTTAAATAGATATTCAACAGGGGCAATCAAAAAACGGTAAATAAATTTAGATCTGACAGACTTTTGTGTCAAAACATGAGTATCAAAATTTAGCATTAATCATTTAATAACATAATCATCTACACACAGATGAAATACAGTCATCAGAACAGCTGTCAATGAAAGTAAGGATCAAGCATATCTGACCCTAAAAATGAGAACAGAGTTAGAAAGCCAGTTGATTAAATTCCTGTTTGTAAATTGTACATAAAAATGGGTAATTTCATGTTCATGAACTGTTTTACACACTAAAAAAATTGCCTACAGAAAATAATGCATCCATAATCTTAATATTGAAGTTACGCAAGGCAGCTTTGATTGAGACTAACCGCATTGTGAAACAAGGTGAGCTTTTGCCTGCTGCTAAGAATGAACAAACAACAGTACTGGCACGCATCTGGGCAAGAACAGCATCAACTGCATTCGCATCAATCAATCCAAATGCACCATCAGTTATTATAACAAGACCTTAAAAATGCAAGAAAACATTATTATATCAACTAATATGTTCAATGTGTGAAACTGGTAGGAGTTGCAAGCTATCGTTAGTCAATAATGACAGAAGTAAAAGCAATACGCTATACGCACATAGACCAAGTAATGGAAATCGAAAATAAATTACTTCTTAGCAAAGATTATCCCAATACAGGTTTCAGATTCTCATTAATATGCATGCAATTTTAAATATACAGAAAGGCTTTTTCTATCTTGGGATTCAAATAAAATAATACATATAATTTTAATAAATCATGAACATTTAGTTTATTTGGATGAAAGAGAACGCTAGTTAAAATTCACATCATGTCATATAATTCGAAGGCAAGTAATCCTTCACGGCTACAGCACACCTCCAGCCATACAGTAATATAATTTGGAACCACAAGTATATAGCCATTATATGTTGGCTATGTGGTGGTTTGATATTGTATTTACGTCATTGTATAGTTGTCTAAGACCATGGTAGCCCTTAGCATCACTCCCTGAAACGTCAGCAGACACGACCTACCATAATTTTAATTTTAAAGAGTACCAACTAAATATGAACTGCGTTGTTACTTATAACCTGGCACAGCTATAAACATTATTTAGACACTTCAAATATGTGCCAATTGATATCCTTAAGTGAACACAAGTAATTTCGAGGCCCACCTGCACTGGCATTGTCTGGTAGTAGCTGCAAGGCAAGTAAGCAATCTCTAAACATCATAAACAAGCTAGCTTCTGGTGGTAAAAGCGTCTCTGGTTTTCGCCTTTCAGTGGATGCTGACGCCTGCAATTGGACACAAAATAAATGAATATAAATCCTATTTTGGATATGTTTACTCTTCTGTTAGAAGAATACTATACACATTTTCCCACCTCTACAATAATTTGATATTGAGACACAAATTGTTTTTTCCGCTGAATGATTTGACTTGGATGCTAGACATTTCTGTCCCAGACAATTATCAGACATTAAACCCTTTATCTCGAATCCTTAACATCACAATAATTTGGCCTAGGTGCTTGGTTGGTGGGAGGTTGGCAGCAAAATATAATAGCTAGTTGACCAATAGCAGACCTGACACCATCAACCAAGCTCCATCCACACTGCTAATTTAGTGGGATTCCTAGTTATACTTACCTTTGTCAACCAACAAGGGATGGGAAGGGAGGGGGAAAAGTAAATAATAAACAGCGTAAAATATCAGCAGCACATAAATTAACCACATCAACAAATAACAATAGCAGCATTAAAATTGTGTCAATATACAAACTAGACATCATTTGTTGAGATGAATGGCTTTGACATAACAGATCATAGGATACATACAGTCACAGATCAAACAAACCACTCGATAAGCAAAAACTCCTCATTAACTTTATTAAGCCATTCAGAGGCGCGTTAGAAAGAAAAGAAAGAACGATATAGTCCTGAACTGCACTGATAAATGGCTTAGTTTAGGGTCCTAGGAAGTAGGAACTAACAGGGTCATGCTGCTACATGTCCTCAATTCAGCAGCAAGGCAGATTGCTTGTCTACAAGTAGACTCTGTGCCATTTAACAAAAGAGCTAAGCAGCGGGATTCAAAGATAGTGTTTAACCTCAGCAAAATTTCATTTAACTACAAGAAAATTCCAATGCTGCGCTTGGGGTCAGTCAGAACATTTTATCACAACTACTTTCAGCAGGAAATGTTTGAAATATGTGATGATTGTGGCATGTGGTTTCCCAAAAACATGGTATAAAATCATTTGTAAAATAGAACAAATGAAACTTAATGAAAACCCTAATATTGAAACACTGCCAGTAAAACACCAAACAAACACTTTTCAATATGTAAATCGAAATGAATATGAATGCCATGATCTGGCTATGGCGGACGGTAGCCCGCGTAAACAAGAACATTGCTTTGAATCATGGATCAATGTGAATTAGCCTTTTCTCATATTGCCTTACTTATTAACTTATAAATTTCAAAAATTTCCATGAAGCCCGCAGAACAGAAAAGTGTGAAATAATGTATGCGACAAAGAAATGAAGAAATAATCAATTCTATAAATTAATTATGTATAATTAAAACAATCCCAATGCTAGTGAAAAGTCTGTAAGATAATCTATTGCATGAAAGTTGGACTGAATTAAGAAAAATAGCTCCGCTACGCTCGGACTCATGGTGAATGATATAATAATCAAAATAAAAAAATTGAAATCAAATTCAATAGAATATCAAATCAATCAAATCATCATGCAAAGAAAAATCAAATCAAATCAACTTCAATAAAATCAACAATCAAATAAAACAAAAAAATCAAAGCAAAAGAAAATTAATCAAACCAATACAATAATTATTGCATAAGTCGGATTAATAAAATAAATAAAAATTTGAGATAGATATGAAGAATGGAATAATAAAATAAAAGAAGAAGAGTAAAATTATCAGGAAAAAATAAATCCTAACAATAAATCAAATAAAAAAAAGAAAAGAAAAAATGATATTGCAGATCGTTAGAATTGAACACCAACCCCATACGTAGGATACAGACCCTCCACCCCTAGCCCAAACCAACATCATAGATTTCAAGTGATTTTCATTACTTATTATACAGGTGTGAATTGTAAATGACGTGCGAAGTTGCAAATTGATGTCGCAGCAGAATTAAAACATTTTAATAAACAATTTCAAGAATGTAAACAACAAATAACCATGCAAACTATTACAAGAAGAATAATTATTTCTTAGAGATAATTGAAGATTAGGCTAAATTAGACCCCCATCTTATTAAGGGGTTTGTTTATCTGCCTTTTAACTGTGTGTTTTACATCCTAGCAATTTCATCAGGATATGATGGAGGTTGTGCCTCGTGATGACACGTAATGTACGTGGGCAGAGCAAAAATACTGATGACTGTTGCATTACTGGTTTCCAGGTTATCAAGGTCAAAGATTTTAGGGCGGTTTCCTCATTCCTTTAAGTACCAGCTTGATGCATGCTTTGTGAATATTATCCCACATTGGTTTTACGAATTTATCCCTCAATTTGATATATCCTGTTACGGTACTATTCATTGTTGGATTAGTATGGATTTTATTGATACCCTTACATCCTTACATCCCATTTACTTGTTGAGTACTGAATTATTGTTTGCTATGATCGGCTGTGATTGTTGTTTGTCAATCGCCGAGTGCCATGATTTGTTGTGATTGTTGACTAATCACTGATTGCTATGATGCCGGTGTAATCATCAGGTGCATGTTGTTGTTTTTCCCACCCTCCTCTCCTCAATAGCTTCCAAGGTGAGTATAATTAGGAATTTCACTGACTTAGCAGTGTGACTGGAGCTGGTTGGTGGCGAAGTGTGGTGTCAGGTCTGCCTTTGTTCAGTTGGCGCTCGCACCTCGCTATGGTCACCTCCCACCAACCAAGCACCTAGGCCAAAAGTAAATGTAGATTCTACTAAAATGAGGGGTTTAATTACTAATTATACTAGGGACCTAGCGCAATTTCATGACATACAGAAAATGATGTGAAAACTTCTCTTCGGAGTATCCCCTTCTCTTGTTATTGTTGTTGCATGGACAAACTGGTTTATATAGTCTTTACAATATATTCCAAATAAAACCAGCAGTTTAATGTAATAAATAACTTCAGAAAGCCATGTAAACAATAAATATATAATACTGTCTTGTCTAAGACCTCAAACAAATGAAGAATTGTCGGTTTAAAAGTTCTCACGGTCAAAACACAACAAAAATTATCTTCAAAGTTTCACCTCAAATAGTAATGTTACAGAGTGATTAAAACCTTTCATTAACCATTTCAAATGATGAGAAGAAGAAAACAATCATGTGCTCTACCGATGAAGAGATAATCACAATGTAAACTAATCCAGGAGTATTAGAAAACAATTCATTTAATAATGTATTGTAATCTCGCTAAGGTGTGAGTACACCAACATGGCAGCCATGGCCGAAAATTTTAGTAAAATATCACCTGAGTGAAAACGCTTCTAACCGTGATTCCAAAGGAAATGCTAGAGCCTGAGCAATAACTCAGTGAAGTCTAGGTGGATATTGCGCAATCGCTGATTGTCTATGTTTTGTTTGCGGGCAAAGCAGTATGCGATTTGCTATTTACACAAAAATCGCGTTAACGGTCACAATCACGTTGGCCATGTGTGAAAACGTAGTCGCACCATAATATATAAGTCACGCTCATAATCACGCTTTTGTAACCGTGATTTAACCAATTTTTTTTTAACCTGATAGCATAGACTCATGGATATTCTGTAACCATGAGTCAAAATCGACACAGCTCTTGAGCTCGACCATAAATATTGTAACCATCTACTCTACTTCAAGCTCAGTGATTGCACATTAAACACACATATAAAACTTGGCAAACAATGAATGCGCTTGAGGAATGACATCTGTTGATGGGAAGATAGCATACAATCAAAGTGAAAGTACATACCTCATTTGTTCTGTTATATTCAGAAATAAAATCAGCAAGGTAGTCCTCTGCATCAATTAACTTTGATTGGACAGTAACAATGAACTCTGTCAGAGAGTCTAGTGTCAAATGATAGCCTTGAATAAGAATCTAGAAAAGGAAATGTTGTTAAAAGAAAGTTTGACAAGATATCCAGCATAAGACAATTTTAAAACACTTTTCCTATCAACCATGAAACCCAGAATATCAGTTCTCATCCTATGACGGACATTAGTTAAGAAACCAAGATGTGCCTTTTTTGATCCTGCCTCTGTTGCATTTTTCACTGAAAAAGTAGCAGCATAGCAATTTTGTTGAGTCAAGTAAACCAGATTAAACTTGCTGGGAGTGTATGATCATACTAAGTCTTTTTATGCATTCTGCATTCAAATGGGTAATAGTATCTATTTAATACTGAGTGAGATTCCTCATCGTTTGCGTGCTAAAATATTCTTTGTTTGTTTTTTATCTTACACAATCAGTGACTCTTATTATTTTTCACATGCAAAGAAAACTAAAAGTCCAATAACGCATACAATGTTTCTTGTGTGTAAGAATTATGATACTGATATGTCCAATCACAATTCATAAATCTTGTTTTTAGGAATGCAAAATTTTTAGGAAATGCCTGCGAAAATAAATATATCACTGAGTAGGTTTGATTTGAAAATAAATTGACAACTCAGATGATCAATACCCATGAAGTAATCTATATAAATTAAATAAGGTAAATGCAGGGATGTTAGTAACGATTACAAAAGTAACAACGTTACTTGTAATCGTTACTTTTTAGTAACTTCTACTTGTAACTAGTTACTTTTCTGTAAAAGTAACTCCTACTTGTAACTAGTTACATTTAGGATTAAAAATAAAGTAACGATTACTCATTACTTTTTCACAGCATTTTCGCTTTCTTCCGTTACTTTTTTCACAAAAGAGTGCTGAAAGTTAGCAGCTTCTCGACCGCTATTGTGTTTTAATTAGTCAAAATCTTTTGTTCTCATTGTTACCATCCAAGAACAATAAAAACACAGACAAAAAGCTCCCAAAAACTGCAGGAAATCCTGTTATAAATTTGGATGTCAAGAAAATTACATTCAGGGAAGTAACATTCTGTTATACAATCTGTTTTTCCGAGTTTATGATATTCAAGTGATTCAACGAGCGTTTCATGGCTGATATGTCTGTTCGATCAATTAATTGTCATAGCAACCAAGCCTGAAATAGAACTAATGGCGCGTAACTTGAGATTTTCTTTGTTATGGAAATTAGGGGGATCGCCTAGACCATTCAAACACGCAAAAGACGTCGCTGTGAAATAGTCGTCGAGTGTCTGTTTTCGTATTTATATTGTCAACAAGAGCATTTGATTAATTCACAAATTAAAATACAGAAACATTATTTGAATACTTTATATATGTCTAATGAGATTCTGTTGGATATTTTTGGACTTATTTAGAAAAAGTAACGGAAAAGTAACTGTAATTAGTTACTTTCGAATTAAAAGTAACTTGTAACTTGTAATCGTTACTTCTTCTGAAAAGTAACGTCTGATAGTAACTAGTTACTTTCTCGCCCAAGTAAAGGTAACTGTAACAAGCTACTTTTAAAAAGTAACTTTAACATCCCTGGGTAAATGTGTATTAAAAACCAAGTCAACGTACCTGGCACGTGCTTGTTGCCACGGGAATATGGGCAAGAACAGTAACTCTGAGGTCAGGCATTAAACGCAAATTACTTCCAGGCACACAAAACTACAGAAATGTAGACAAAAATTTACAAATTAAAAAAATAAAATACAGCCGATTGGTCAAGCATTGGGGTGGAAGTTTACACCCAACGACCTACTGGTTGTATTAGTCCAGTAACACAATTCTTGAAATTCTCGAACATTTCTTCCAGTAATACCAATCCACTTTCAACATCCTACAAATGGAGATAGAAAAAAACAGTTACTTTTGTTCAAATTAGTCTTTTTAGGACACACAAACTGACTTATGAATTCACATAATAAGTATAATCTGTGTGATGAATACACTTAATATTGGACCTATCACAGCCACACTGTTTCAACGGTCAACAAAGGTTGGACCCCTTCTGCCTCAGTATCAGAGAGCCAGCCAGACCTTCTATAGCAGCAACATGTCTGTGGTGGTCACTTCTTTTACTTCTCATTGGCTGTCTGAATTATGCAGTTTTTTGCATGACCCATTGTAGTTCAAATGGTTTCTTACTAATTATTGACTAATTATCATAAAACTCTCAGACTATAGCTTCATGTTTTGCTTGCTTGAGAACAATTACAATAATAAACAAAGAAAGAGAACAATACAGTGTAGCTATGGACTATTGATTTAAATGTTAGCTATGATTTCTTGGTTCGAGCAGCTACGAAGACTCAAACAGCATATTTACGAGCCAATATCTCGAAAGATACTAATGTTGGTTATCATTATGCCATAAAATAAATACTGAACAGGGGATATCAGAACTAAAACCTGATAATTGCAGTACACTACAGTCTTTGCAATTATCAACCTGTTTGACGAGTCTCGCTATAGGTCGCATTGCTGAAACAAATTCACATTTAAATTACATGTTCCGATAGTCCTAATTGAATCAAGAGCCTAGCAATCATTTTTAAAACTCAAGCATTTGTAAGAAATAAAAATACATACCACAGTTGCAACAGATGGACTAAAATCGAAGCAGAAGACAAATCTATACTCTCTCCCAATGAATGTGATGTTTGTAGAGGGTACAATGCACCATTTTGATGAATGATTCTGATCTTGTAAATATGCATTCTCAGGAATAACAGAAATGATTTCTAATTCCTCTTGAGATGGTATCTGAAAAGATGTAAAATAAATATTTATTTGAGCATGCTATATCATAGAGGGAAGTAAAGTCATAAACACTCTATAGAATTAAAGCTTGAAAAAAACTTTCTTATGAAAATCTTTTATAATCTTAAAACACACAAAATATTGCAACAAATCATAATTTGATACTATCGATTGCTCTGTCTGACAAACAATGGAGAAAAATGTGGTAATGTTTATTGGCTGGCGATGGCGAAATCACATTCTATGCTATCTACAGGATATATTGGCAGTTTTGGAATTTTCTGAAGTGGAGGACAATATGAATCAATTGTTTATTGAAACAGAAGAGAATTGACAATCGATGTGACCATCCAAGGATCTGATTAAAAATGGACAAATGTATCATATTTATCTTCCACAATACTTGCCAAATTAATCAAAGCAATGGGCAAAACTTACTACAAACATTTTTGACTGATTTTAGTCACAAGCATTCCCCTCAACTGTTTTTAGCCTTCAATACTCACACTGGTTCAACTATTGCTACTACTGTACTTTCTTATCTTACTCTCAAAAAGGAACTAATACGTCAAGGCCATGTACGAGGTATTTTATGATCACCAAGTGGTATATGCAAATTATTTTTGTTTCTGACAAGGGGCCATCATGTATCAGAATGGATTGATAGAGGGGAAAAGTAATATTCATATGTTTCCTTCATGAAGCAAAATAGTCTGCACAGCCAAAGGAAGTAGCGGCAGTCACATCATAGATTATAGAATACAGGGATTGGCAACTCTATTGTTCTCGGCTGCGCGGTCAGATTATGTCGAATTTGTCGCGAAACGGAGTCACGTGATCTTGAGCCGACACAAGATTACAACGATACGGTCAAAACCTTGTAATCTTCGTAACTTGCATACTATAATATCCTACGTTGCTCAATATTTTTTTGAAGTTTTATGTTTTGACAATGTTAAATAGAGCTTACTTTAAATGTCCATGACAATTTAATTACGTTTAAACAAAATAGCGAGTAGATATGGCCAATTTAATTCACCATGTTTTGCGGTGTATTTCACCAAAATATTGCTTTCATCACTTTTGCAATTTGCAAATTAATGTTTGTAACTTTGAAAAAGAAAATGTATGTGATTGTCGTGATTGAATTAATCTACAAATACACTTATAACTAACAAATCATCACATAACAAATAATCCGTATAGTGTATGTATCACACCAGAGGGAATGAATACACTACAAAATTTTAGCAAGCAATACACAGAATGAACAAGATATGGTACAAATATCGATAACTGGTTTGGTAAATTAAAACACTTATAAAAACGTGTCGATGAATTACATTTATATTACGTTTGTTACACTCACATTTACAATGAATTTTATACAATATCAAATTATGGATGTTCACCTTACTATTCAAATTAATGTTGACTTGCTGTTACTGTAAAGTTTGAATTTTCTTTTAATTTGTTCCTTAGCGATTTCTTTTTCAATTCCAGTTTCTCTTTTAAGTTACAAGCAGTAAGCCCATGCCGTTCGTGTACGAAAATTATCTCACTTCATATAATAAATTATAACACCTTGTAGATAAATAAAAAATAAAATCATCAGTATCGATTGTTATCTTCTAAACCAGAGTGTGCTGCTACATCCCAGGTAGATTAAACTTTTGGGATTTGCAAAAAATTGAAGCGTGTTTGCTTTAAGAGTCCATCTGATCTCCTTATGGATAAATTACGAAATTCTTTTTCACAGTTCCACAACAATAATAAATAGACTTTCCGAAGGTGCTCATCCACGCAATGAATTTCAGATAGCTGTTTTTATTGCTGCCGAGCAGATTTGTAGGGAGTAGATCAAAATTGTTGAATATATTTGACACATCTCCAGAAATGTCCGAAGAAATATTTACTCATTCGTAGTAACTTTTGAGAAGAGTAGATTCATTTGGTCGTGAATAAATAGTTGATAAACCTTCATCTTCATCGATGAATAATTTTATATCAGTGTGTTTTGATCGTGTGCGAAGGGTTACTGACACCGTTAAACTCCACGCTTAGTTTTCCAAATCCTTCAGCAATATTAACATTAACGTAAACTTCTCTGTAGGCGCACTTTTCTAAACTTTCACCGATAGATTTCGCCATTTTCTTCATCGCCTTTCACGTTTAAGAAATTCGAGGTACTGAAAAGCATTGCTATTTAGTTGACCATCCATTGCAAAATAATGAAATAATCAAGTGTACTTTTACAGCCAGCTTGAATATATGAATGATGATGATAAAATGAGTAGAACAGTCGACCGCGTTGTTGTAATGACACTTGTGAAAATTTCTCACAAAATTCTGTGTCGGCTCAAGAGCACGTGTTTCCGGTAAATCTCAAACAAAAACATATTTCGTGCCCAGACCTTAGTTGCCAATCCCTGTATTCTATAATCTATGGTCACATCAATGCTACTATTCTTCTATGGTAGTTGAATTTAATCCTACAGAAACGATTGTATTTCCAAAATCGATATCTGTTGTTGGCTTGCTCTGTACACGTATAGTAATAACACTAATACCTACATCTAATCTGTATTGTATTTGTATTAAGAAATATACTTTACCAAACATTACAAATTTAAATATTGTGCGTGCTATGCTTTTGAAATTTAATAAATCAGTAATCTAATTTAACATCTTGGTTTCATATAATTGCAGTTCTGCTGAATTCCAATTAACTTGGGAAAAGTCACTGTCACCAGAATGAGATTTGCAAATAGAAAAGCAGTGGGGGACACCAGTACGACATGTTATTTGGTTGACCATGAATCAGAAGGGTGTATGGAGGTATGTATGACTGGAGGTATGTATGTAGGCTGTATGGCCAGAGCAGGACCTAATCCAAATATTGATAAGATTGTGGCATCATACAGATCAAGATGTTGAATGAAATAAGCAGAGCATTTAGAGAAGACTGCCAGCCATTGCATCTGCACCCTGTGACAATAATGCAGGCTAAAGATTGGCTGAGAAAGCAGCAAGACAAATTGGCATCAGAGTCAGCAATGGGATGTGTCAGCGTTAAGAACATGGAACAGGACCATGCATCTGCAGCATCTGCAATGGGAGTTGTTACAGTTGAGGTAATGGAGAGTGTGGCAGCTATGGAGTCCACCTTTCATAAAGCAGCAGACTCTGTGGTTGTACAAAATATGCTGTCTCAGCCAGGGCAAGGTGCAAGACCAACACCGCAACCAGTAGCAGTTCATCGTGTAAAACAAGAAAAGAGGGAGTGGGCATTGCAAACCAAACAGCATCAGATACAACACCTTCCGCAGCAGTACAACACGAAGCACCTGAAGCTCAATTGGAATCACAGCCAAGAAGTTCTTCGGGTAAAGATTGGCACAATACAACTGTACTTATTGCCAATTTCCACTACTGGTTGGATACAATAACCACGTCCCTGATGAAAGCCGACATGGTATGTGCCCAGAGAAGGCAGAAAAGGAAGCTCAAATCAATAAAGCAGCTAGCAAGCAACTAGAAAGGATGGCAATTGCAAAATCTAACATAAATTTTGAAATACATGTTCCTGAAGGTACATCAAAAAGATCTTGTCGTAATCTGATTTTAGTGCAGCTACTGGAAGTCCAATAGAATATCCTTGGGGTAAACCATCCCCATCAAAACGAAGATTTACAAAGCTGAAAGCAATAGGAAAGGCAATCATGGATTACCCTATTGACCACGAAACAAATGACCCAAGGGAAGTCTTTTCGACCAATTTATTTATATCAGCTGGAGATCATCCAAATATCAATGAGATGCTAGGTGTCTACAGAAGAGCAATGCTGGACTAATATAGCAATGCCTTACACGAGAGGGGTATGCCATTACCTTATCATCCTGTCACTATTATGCAGGCCAGATAATGGGTTAAAAAAACAGGACCATGCATCAGCAGCGTTAGCAAAGGGAGCTGTTAAAGTGGAGGCCATGGAAAGTGTGGCAGCTGTGGAGTCCCCCTTTCATAAAGCAGCAGACTCTGCGGGTTGTAAGAAATATGCTGCCTCAGCCAGGGCAGAGAGAGGTGCAAAAAATTCAACAAGGTGCAAGACCTATGATTACACATAGTATATATTATATTATATTAAGGATATGATTACACATATTATATTTAATTAGGTCATTCCCGTCATTAATGCAACAAAGTGTGGGTCGTTTAATTTAACTTTAATTTACCTTGCATTAATAGTTCAAGTCATGTGGACGGGGTAATCAAAAGACAAGAGAACACACATTCATATTTATTAATTCTGTGATGTAATCTTTATAGTTAATGAAAGACAATTGCTGTGGATTTTAAAATGTCATTGCTTGACATATCAAGGTATGTATTTATTGTCAAAGTTCTAAACATCATCTCATAATCTTTTTATCTAACAAGACACCTACGATCAGTTACAGTTACATGGACTGGGAAAGAGCGGCTTGCAATGCATCCACTGAAATCTGGACCCCGCAGCTTCTTGGACGTTTATTTCACTACAATCAGTCGCTGCAGAAGCAAATTGGAAAATTGAGGTTGAAAAGAGCGTACCAGAATAATCGGCCTCTTAGAAAAGCTTTCTGCACATGAGTTGCCATTGCTCCCGGAAAGGTTGATGCAAAGGGGATTAAGAAGCATTAAGTCATCACGGAGGGACCTTGGCGGCGTAAGTCGAAGTGGAAAGAGATCGGCGTAGAAGTTTATAGCATACATCGAACGGTATTGGTTCGATTATATTGGGATCAATAACCTGTCTGTTTTCGGCCAAACCAAAAGGACGAACAGTAGTGCCGAAGGGCTAAATTCTGCCTTACGGCAAACATTTGGCTGCAGAACAATGAGTTTTTGGCTCTTCATTAGTAAGGTCATTTTAGAATAAACATCTTTTTGAAATAAAGCCTTGATATATGTGCTAAGTTCAGATAAAAAATTCTTCTTTCAAGAAAACTTTGTCGTAAAGAAAAAAAGTTCTGTATGGACCAGGCAAGAGTGGGAAGAAACCATCCGCAAGCAAGAAGAAGTAGAAAGTGGATACAAAACGACAGATCCATTAAACATGCCAAAGGTCAGCTAGAAGTCAAGGAAACAGACCAAGACATCAAAGACTTTCTAGTTCACATGGTACATGATTGTGGCATCATACAGATCAAGATGTTGAATGAAATAAGCAGAGCATTTAGAGAAGACTGCCAGCCATTGCATCTGCACCCTGTGACAATAATGCAGGCTAAAGATTGGCTGAGAAAGCAGCAAGACAAATTGGCATCAGAGTCAGCAATTGGATGTGTCAGCGTTAAGAACATGGAACAGGACCATGCATCTGCAGCATCTGCAATGGGAGTTGTTACAGTTGAGGTAATGGAGAGTGTGGCAGCTATGGAGTCCACCTTTCATAAAGCAGCAGACTCTGTGGTTGTACAAAATATGCTGTCTCAGCCAGGGCAAGGTGCAAGACCAACACCGCAACCAGTAGCAGTTCATCGTGTAAAACAAGAAAAGAGGGAGTGGGCATTGCAAACCAAACAGCATCAGATACAACACCTTCCGCAGCAGTACAACACGAAGCACCTGAAGCTCAATTGGAATCACAGCCAAGAAGTTCTTCGGGTAAAGATTGGCACAATACAACTGTACTTATTGCCAATTTCCACTACTGGTTGGATACAATAACCACGTCCCTGATGAAAGCCGACATGGTATGTGCCCAGAGAAGGCAGAAAAGGAAGCTCAAATCAATAAAGCAGCTAGCAAGCAACTAGAAAGGATGGCAATTGCAAAATCTAACATAAATTTTGAAATACATGTTCCTGAAGGTACATCAAAAAGATCTTGTCGTAATCTGATTTTAGTGCAGCTACTGGAAGTCCAATAGAATATCCTTGGGGTAAACCATCCCCATCAAAACGAAGATTTACAAAGCTGAAAGCAATAGGAAAGGCAATCATGGATTACCCTATTGACCACGAAACAAATGACCCAAGGGAAGTCTTTTCGACCAATTTATTTATATCAGCTGGAGATCATCCAAATATCAATGAGATGCTAGGTGTCTACAGAAGAGCAATGCTGGACTAATATAGCAATGCCTTACACGAGAGGGGTATGCCATTACCTTATCATCCTGTCACTATTATGCAGGCCAGATAATGGGTTAAAAAAACAGGACCATGCATCAGCAGCGTTAGCAAAGGGAGCTGTTAAAGTGGAGGCCATGGAAAGTGTGGCAGCTGTGGAGTCCCCCTTTCATAAAGCAGCAGACTCTGCGGGTTGTAAGAAATATGCTGCCTCAGCCAGGGCAGAGAGAGGTGCAAAAAATTCAACAAGGTGCAAGACCTATGATTACACATAGTATATATTATATTATATTAAGGATATGATTACACATATTATATTTAATTAGGTCATTCCCGTCATTAATGCAACAAAGTGTGGGTCGTTTAATTTAACTTTAATTTACCTTGCATTAATAGTTCAAGTCATGTGGACGGGGTAATCAAAAGACAAGAGAACACACATTCATATTTATTAATTCTGTGATGTAATCTTTATAGTTAATGAAAGACAATTGCTGTGGATTTTAAAATGTCATTGCTTGACATATCAAGGTATGTATTTATTGTCAAAGTTCTAAACATCATCTCATAATCTTTTTATCTAACAAGACACCTACGATCAGTTACAGTTACATGGACTGGGAAAGAGCGGCTTGCAATGCATCCACTGAAATCTGGACCCCGCAGCTTCTTGGACGTTTATTTCACTACAATCAGTCGCTGCAGAAGCAAATTGGAAAATTGAGGTTGAAAAGAGCGTACCAGAATAATCGGCCTCTTAGAAAAGCTTTCTGCACATGAGTTGCCATTGCTCCCGGAAAGGTTGATGCAAAGGGGATTAAGTAGCATTAAGTCATCACGGAGGGACCTTGGCGGCGTAAGTCGAAGTGGAAAGAGATCGGCGTAGAAGTTTATAGCATACATCGAACGGTATTGGTTCGATTATATTGGGATCAATAACCTGTCTGTTTTCGGCCAAACCAAAAGGACGAACAGTAGTGCCGAAGGGCTAAATTCTGCCTTACGGCAAACATTTGGCTGCAGAACAATGAGTTTTTGGCTCTTCATTAGTAAGGTCATTTTAGAATAAACATCTTTTTGAAATAAAGCCTTGATATATGTGCTAAGTTCAGATAAAAAATTCTTCTTTCAAGAAAACTTTGTCGTAAAGAAAAAAAGTTCTGTATGGACCAGGCAAGAGTGGGAAGAAACCATCCGCAAGCAAGAAGAAGTAGAAAGTGGATACAAAACGACAGATCCATTAAACATGCCAAAGGTCAGCTAGAAGTCAAGGAAACAGACCAAGACATCAAAGACTTTCTAGTTCACATGGTACATGCCGTCGGAAAAAGTAAATATGTATTCAATGAATTTAACTTTTATGTAGATTGTACGACTTTGGCAGGTTCGAAATGGCATATAGATTAATTATCGGTAAAAAATATTCAGAAATATATAACCATCATGCTATCATTAAAATCATATATACCTACACAAGGTACATACTCCAAGGATTAGAAACATATGTTCGATAGATGACAATTGATAACTGAACTTTTTGATCTTTTCAAAAGTTAAATCAAGATAATTTGAAATTTCTGGATTAATAACATGCCTGAAAAAATTACTTGATTCTGATTGGCTTAGAGAAGTGCAATTTCGGGGTGATTGCTGTACAAAAAGTTGAAATCAAATCCAAATTGCATTGCAGTGCAAAAAATGAAATTCGAATATGATTGGCCGATAGAACAATCGAATTAAAATTGTCACGGACAAAATCAAACCCTTCAGATTTGTAAATGGCAGGAATTTAAGCATGGCAGAATTTGATTTGAATGATAGAAGGTAAAAATTTGGCTAAACTAAATGCACTGTTAGTCTGTTAGAGAGGTTTTATGCTGAATTACGCAACAAACAAGGAGAGGTTTGTAATTGTTCATTGTATCACTTTATGTTTCAATTTGAAGATATTTTTTAACGGTTTAAAGTAGTTTCATAGTTTCATATATTTTCATTTTGTGAATGAGAATTTTCACATGTTTTCACAAGGCCAAGTTATTAACGGCAACAACTTCAACAAGAATGCAACCAATAACACAAACAGAAGGCTAGCTAATGCTTAGCCCATCTAGCCCATATGGTCTTGAATAAGTATCTACAAATTTTCTGAGAGATACAAATTTACATTCCTATATGCTCTTTTATGTTCTAATTTTTGTTTACTTTGCCTAAAGAAGGCATCAGCTTCGTGATTTTGTTTGAAAATACTTCAGGTTTGTAAAAGTTTCTTTTTTCCAAATACAATCTAGACTATTAAAGTTTACTCTAAATTTCCAGCACATTATGGCATTATAAATTGGAAAAAAAGTTCAAATACGATAGTGAAAACTCTCCAGTATTGTGTGAGATTTTGTTAGAGAATAGGCAATTTAGAGAATAGAGAATTTTAGAGAGAATAGAAACATTTGGCCACATGAATGGTAAAAAACGAAAACATATACCATTTGACATTCACCAATTACCAAAGAAAAGAAGTAATTCTGAAGTGAATTTATTGGAAATAATACAAAATAGAAGACCCGTGAAAACATGAAAACATGAAAACAAATTCATATATTACATGTCTGCTTGTTATAATTGTTAGCTTTGATTTTTTGAATGGTCAACAATTAATGGAAAACATACCAAATGGTGTAGAGGCAATGGTGGCAATATGTGGTAACAGCATTGTTGACAATATTGAACTTTGTTCAATTCTAAAGAGGACCCGTTTAATGAGAAAATCAAGGCTTGTGAATGAGGATTTCGTTACAGAGCATCAGCCCCCATCCCATTCCAAATCCAAGTTCTTCTTGGGGATGTTGATGTGAAATCTAAAATGTCTAAATAAAAAATATAACAGATATAGAAAATCAGCACCAAATCTAACCAATTCATTTCTTTTTATTCAGTTAAAAGAAGAATTCATATGGAAAATATCCAAGATTGAAATAAAACAAAAAAGAATTCGAAAACAGAAAAAAAATAGTATTTAGTATTGAGAAAAGTATTTAGATTAGTATATAAGATGAGTATATAGATTAGTGATTACATATTAAATAAATTAAAATAATATAGATCAAATTATAATATTTATACTAAAAACTGTTAAATCTTACGTTACGTTATAATTATAAGAGTACATGATATTCAATAAAGTATTCTCATTTAAAATTTCATGTACTGTTGTTTTACTTTCTTTATGTTCTTGCCACATGTTTAGCACAATTGTAACTATGCACACTAATTAATGCAACTGCTAGAACTATTTTTAACATTTTCAATAACAAATAAGCACATTTTCAATACCAAATAAGCACACTTTCAATATACCAAACTAGCACATTTTCAATACCAATTCAGTACTTTTTGGAGGTACTGAAAATGTAACTTTTCAATACTTTTTCAGTATGTAAAAATGTACTGAATTGGTATTGAAAACATCAGTACTTTTTCAGCACTTTGTCAGTACTTTTCAAATTGATAGTGGTAGTAGTCTAATCTAAATTTCATAACATCCATGCCATTATACTTTCGAAAAAGGACAGAACATTTATATTGTCTTAAAGAGGTTTATGATGACAGTTTGGTAAATATCCAAATTAAAGAATATAAAACAGCAAAACCTTTGTTAAACGTAAGAAAAACACTTTTTTAAATGTGTGTATGTTGCTTCCTATTGCAGTTGAAAGCAGCAGCTCATTTTGAGAATCGAACAAGATGGCCTGTATTCCATTCTATTATCAAAACTGGCATTGCAAGCCTTATTAATGCTGTCTCTATGCAACTATGTACTTACTTTCTGTTTGACATTGAATATTTTTTTCACAATGTATTCAAACTGTTACAGCATTACTTGGGTGTGAAATTCAAATCTCGTCCAGTGCTAACCATGGTATCAAAGCATTGCATTGGTAATTACTTGACTGATATGGAAATTATTTAATAAATAATGATAGAGAAATACATTTGAATAAATTTAAACTAAATCTAATTAAAATTAAAATTGGTTTTAAATTGAAATAATCCTCCACCACAGCAAACAAAAAAAAGAAATAATTTTTAAAAATACAAATTTCCAAAATACCTGAACTTAAATTCCATACTCACTTTGGAGAGTATCAATGATTTTTGATAGGCAAAAAGTCTGTAAGCAGGGTTTAAAAAATATATATAAGGAGAATTTCCTGGAGTTTCTTCATTTAAATATTGATCAATGGTTTAGTTGAAATCAACTGATCCTGTCTGTATTTATTCTTGTTCTAACTTTTATAGCAGATCATGAAAAGACATCAGTATTATTTCAATCAATCAGTATTATTTCTCGTGAAGAGCTTCCAATGATAAAAGTGACATTGTATTGTGTATTGATTGTTTTAATGCAGAAATGAGATTTCCTGGGTTCTATTGTAAAAGATGACAAATGGATCACCTTGAATGAAATATTACATAAAGTTGGCGCTGCAGATCTCTCAGTTTTCAACCTTCCTTGAAGGACAAAGAACAATGCGGAAAATTCAATTCTTAAATTACCACAAAGCTGGAAGTCAATTCAAAAATTTAACAATGACTCGTGAGAATAAAGACAAGTAGGATTCCACTTCCACTTTTAAACCACACTGTAATGTTTAGCAGTATTTCTAGTATTACTAATAATGAAAGTTATGCAGAAAGCTGGAGTGGGAGAATGTAGACAAAGTACCTCCAATTGTGACTTATGTGGGTGGCCTTCACAGGGGAAAGACTATAATGCTACATTTTACCAGCAGCTGGTACATGCAAGAAATGGATGCCTCAGTAAAAAGTAACAATATTTATTTTATATTAAGATTAAAGATAAAGTAGGGATCAAAGATCAAAGGATGGCGCTGATCTATTTTACAAATGTCGTAACTTGAGAAAAAAAGGGGAGATTCTCACGACATGGACTCACAATCTGAAAGTCTATGTGAAGAATTTGGAAGGAAATAGCTATGAAATTACCGACGAAGAGGAGCTATCTATTTTTAATAAATTTAATTTTTAACAATGTGAGTAACCAGATAAACCTTCAAGAAGTGATTGTCAATAATGCAATACAGTACCGTCAAATTCAAGTAACACTTTAGTTTATGCTCCAGTAGAAGCATCGTACATAAGGATTTGACGATTGGCCCTCAAGTTGGTATTGCTTAAAAATATCGTATGAATTTCTGGATTTCTGATTCAAGCAAACTCAAACCTCAACACTTTGGCATAATGAAAGAAATCTGGCAAGGAGGAATTATTTCCATAATAAACTACAAATTTGTTTGAAGAGAAAGGGATAGTTTGGGATAAGTTCACAATTCCATACAGTATTCTATCTGTGAAGAATGACTACCATTTCTGATGATATTGAATCTTTCACAATAGAGACCTCTTCTAACAAGTTTCTATGTACAGTATTTGTTATCCGTGTATGTACATGCCTTAGAAAAATAGTCAGTAGAAAACAATGATGCTCTATACACCAGTTTATTTGTATAATTATAACTAGTAATCGTATTTAATCTGTAAAATATCCTGCGATTTATTGACAGTTAACTGTATATTTGATTGAGATTAAGGTTTAGGATTGTCTACAAATAGATTTTGTGTCAAATGATAAGTGACAATATACCGACTGGCAGCAAAATCACAACCTGGTAGGGAATAGCAAAATTGAGATACAGATTGATCAAGACTGGTTCAGACCTCATGATTGTCAGATGACAAGGTAAGTATGAAAGGCAATTATAAAACTAGCTTCTTTGCATACAATGCCAATTATTTTGCTCCCATGGCATCACAATTCCAACCGATTTCAGTATTTTGTACTGTTCGTTTTCATTTTAACATTTTGATATGTTCCATCCGTCCAATAGACTCAGTTCTACAAGAGAAAGTAACAACGGCGTTAAGTTGCAAGCGTTTGCAAAATGGAATAAAGAATCGCCCATTTCACAGACAAGCTGTCTTGAAGGATTTCAATCCTTTCTCAATCAATTTGCACTAAAAATGATATCATTTTCTTATCTTGGAATGTACTGTCGGTAAGCATACATGTTGTATACATTTATCCAAATATGCTAAAAAGAGGAAGATATAGGCGTATATGACAATTTAAAGTTGTAACTGATTTTATGCTGATCCCCAGACAGGCGATTGTTGCTGTTATTCACTTTGTTTACTGGGATGTCAGAAAGAAAGATGGATCTAGCCAGGTGTTGGTTATATACAAAAGTTTAAAAATGGCAAAGGGACAATTTACGATGTGAGGATCAAGCAATACTTTAGTATGAATCTTGAATATCGTAACAATAGATTTCCATGAAACAGAATATTTGCAGTACATCACAGTGTGGTGTCAGACTATTCTTCTAAATAATTTTCCGGAATATGTAACAGTCATGTTTGACTTTATTGTCAACTCGAAAAATTTGGATAAAGAAGTGGCAGCCTAGGGCTAGCTACACCAGCTCCGATGCATTCCATCTTTGAAAAGCAGCCAAGAAAGGAGGCATTGTATAAAAGAAAATGTCCCCAAGTATTGAGGAAATGCATTGAGTCTGCTTCGTCTTCTAAAGGTGCCACTAAGTCAGATAGAGGGGAAAACACAGGGAACATTGTCTTGATGTCAATTTTGTTGAAGCACCAAAACATTTCTTAAATCAATCTTTTTCAGTGTGTTGTAAGTTGTTAAAGGCATACAATTGACGGTCTCACCTTGCGGGCTCCATTTTGAAAATGAATACAATCTTTCAAGTCTTATATAATACTGTGCATCATGCACCATTATTATATGCCTTTAACTATTCAGATGAGAATTCCCTTATGAGAATATCAAATATGTGAATTAACTCTCATCAATATGTCTATAGCCACCAGAGCATCGTCGAAGGATTCGTCGTCGTCTTGTACATCTTTATCAGATAATTCGGCACCTCTGCTAACGAAAGCAGATTTGCTGGAAGTGCTGCAGTCAAAAGATGTCAAACTTTTGTTTGAAAGTATTGTCAAGTCGGCAACTGAAAAATGTGTAGAAGAAATAAATAAGTTGAAGACGATAACAAACAACCAACAAGAACTAATTAACCAACTCGAAGAGAGACAACATGAACAAGAACAGGAGAGAACAAGATTAAAATTTGCAGCCAACAGAACTGAAGCATCCACGAAATTAACAAACCTGAGATTGGATGGTGTAGATGAAAATGAAGATATCGATTCGGTCATAATAACCACTGCCAAAGAAAAACTTGGAATTGTATTGAAATACTCTGATTTTTCTGCAAGGAGACTAATCCCTAGTGCAAAGATTTCAAAGGATAAAGTCCAGACGCCATCTTCGTCAAACCGTGAAGGTGAAACATTGCGCAACGAGGTCAGTGATACAAATGATAGTGAAATCAAAACAAAATAAACAATCAAGATGTCGACCATAATGGTTAACTTTAACAACGTTTGGATACGGAGAAGAGTGTACAGCGAAAGAAGTAAATTGAAGGGTACAGGACTTTACCTATCAGAAGATTTGCCACCAAACATAGGAAAATTATTCTATGAATGTCGACAGTTAAAAAGGAAAAAGAAAATCAAAGGGACGTGGACAAAGGACATTGCTGTTTATGTGAAGTCCAACGATGATGAAAAAATTCAAATTGCAAATGAAGAACAGCTGTCAATGTTTACTTGAACATAACGATAAGTGTTCCACTTTATTATTTGTTTATTTTATATTTTATTATTTTGATTTCATTTACTTCTTTCCCAAAAATACTTTTGGCCCATTTGAAAGCCACCCACTGACCATTTTCGACATTTCGCAATATATCTTTACTAACAATTACCATGACAGACTTTAACGACCTTGAGAAACAAAGTGATAACGCAGACACAATCAACAGATTAGGCTATGTAGACCCTATTAATGTTAAACATGACGTGATGTCTTTGGCGTCGCAAAATGTTAGGAGCCTTTTAAAAAATCATGAATCCTTGTCTGATTTGCTTGCAATTACTAATATCAAAATGATTGCTCTACAAGAAATTTGGCAGCATTCTTCCATAAAAATACCTGATTATGATTTGATTTTGAATGAGAGAGTAGGAAAAAAGGGAGGTGGTGTTGCTATTGCTATTCATCAGTCGATTTTATTTTCTGTTTGTGAAGACCTGTCAATTATGTCTGATGACATTGAACTGATTGCTGTTGAGACTCAACAACTTTATTTTTTCTGTCTACCTTCCACCAAAGTCAACACTTAGCAATGCTCTCCACCAGCTTAACACAACATTAACCCAACTTAAAAGGAAAACTGTATTTTTGGCCGGAGATTTCAATGTCGATCTGCTTTCGGCGTCCCCTAAATCTGTAAATTTGCTTGACACCATGCTTGATTTAAAATTATCACCTCTCATTGTTGAACCAACCCGTATCACTACCAAAAAATGCACGTTAATTGATAATATTTTTACGAATTTCAAAGGATCATTGAGTTCTGGGATTTTGATTACTGAAATTTCCGATCACTTAGCACCATATGTATGTCTTTCAAATAATTTTCAAAACCATTCTGCAACAATAACCTACAGAAATATGTCACCTCAGAACATTTCCCATTTTAATAGTCTCCTTGCAGATGAAAACTGGTTTCTCCCATCTGACCCTGCACAAGCTTTTCATTGTTTTGAGCAAATCATTTAACACAATTTGAATCTTTCTTGTCCTGTAATCACCACTAAGCTGAATAAAAAACATCACAAAATTCAGCGGTGGATGACAAAAGGACTATTAGTTTCAAGAAACACAAAAAAAAAAATATTTAAAAAATTCATTGTCTGCAAAACTGCTCATGCAAAGATCACCTATGACAATTATTGCAAATTATACAATAAGCTATTAAGAAAAGCTAAAATTTTATACTGGGATCAATTTTATGAATCATCCAAACAAAATTTACGTCAGTTATGGAAGGTAACAAACCAATTACTAGGTATTACAAAAAATTGCAATCGTTTTCCATCTTTTTTTTCTGTTTCTGAAAGAAAAATTCAGGATAAAGATCTGATAGCAAACAATTTCAACACTTTTTTTGCTAATGTTGGACCCCAACTTGAGCAAACATTTTCCTGTTCAACAGACTTTTTGAGACATCTTCCAGTTAACAATAGCCACAAGTTTAAATTCAAATATGTATCGCCTTTTGCAATTGGAAAAGTTATTTCAAATATGAAGAACAAATCTAGTTCTGGTTTCGACCATATCTCTAATAAATGCTTGAAGTTGATCAGAATGCTTGAAGTTGATCAGAGAGCCTTTGATTTGCCCACTCACTTACCTTATTAATCTTTCCCTAAAATCTGGATATATTCCTGATGCTTTTAAATGTGCAAAAATACTACCTTTATTCAAGTCTGGTGATCCACATTTGTTTTCAAATTACCGACCCATTTCGTTACTACCAACTTTCTCAAAGGTTTTTGAACGTGTTGTTTATAACCAGCTGTACAGCTACTTTGAAGAGCATTTTTTAACGAGTTTTCAGTTTGGATTTCGAAAACACCACAGTACTGTCGATTGCATTTTACATTTTTTAAGTAACAAATTTTCAAACTCTGACAAAAAGTATCATGTTGGTTTATTCCTTGATTTACGCAAAGCGTTTGATACAGTTTCACACACCATACTGTTATCAAAATTAGCTCACTATGGATTGTCAAATATCGAACTGAACTGGTTCCGTCAATATTTAACTGATAGAACTCAAATTTTATCTTTTGATGGTCATTTATCTTCACCTAGTTCAATCAGCTGTGGAGTTCCTCAGGGGAGCATCCTAGGCCCACTATTGTTTCTTATATACGTGAATGATCTTCCAAATTGCACCAATTCAAATGTCAACCTTTTTGCTGATGATACAACATTGCAAATTTGCTCCAATGATTTATCTTCTCTTGCAGCGAATTGTAATAAAGAATTAAACAACGTTTCTGATTGGTTTGATGCAAACCATCTAACAGTTAGCCCTAATAAATCAAAATTTATTCTTTTTGGCAATCATAAGCCAAATAACTTTGAAATAAATATAAAAGGTCATCCTTTACAGCGTTGTGGCTCTGATTGCTCTACAAAATCTATCAAATTTTTAGGAATAATGATTGACAATAAACTTAATTGGACATCACACACTCGTCACATTAGAACAAAAATCCTTAGAAATATTTATTCCTTGATTCGCGTTAGAAAATTCCTTTCGATTAAACATAAATTACAGATTTACAAAACAATGGTCAAACCGCATTTCGAATATGGAATTTCAATTTGGGGCCATAGTACTTCCACAGGATGTCTCAATAAGCTCCACAAAAAATGTATCAGGATAATTATGAATGTCAAGCCACGTTCACATGCTGAACCTCTTTGTAAGCAACTAGGTATTTTACAATCTCATGATCTGCATTCTTTCAAAGTGTTTACCTTTCTCCACAATGTGATAATGCAAAAAGCACCAACCTGCATTGAAGATATTTTTGTTTTCCAGCGTAATCACCGTAGAAAGAAAAATACATTTGCTGTACCTTTCGCAAAAACTTTTGCTTTGCAGCATTATCCAAATTACAAATTTCCTAGTCTTTGGAATTATTTTAAGTTCAATTTTGACATCAATATTCCTTCCAAACGTTTCTGCAAATCTTTAAAAATGAAATTCATTGATAATTACTATGACGTATGCACTGTCACAGACTGTTACATCTGCACCTAACAAACTGATTAAACTTTCCAACTTCTTTTTTTTCTTTCTTTTCTCTTTCTCCTTTTCATTCAACCCAAACCTTCATCCATTGCAATTGCAATTGTTATTGGTTATTTTTTATTTTTATTTCATCTATGATTTATCCATTGTTATTGTTATTGACTTGATTTTATTATTATTTCATTTTATTTTATCTTTTTACTTAATATTTTGCCTGCTGTATGACATTAAATTGAATATTTCTATTTATAATTTTAACATAATTACAAACTCGAATCAATTGTTATTTGATTTCTAAAATCCTCAATTTTTTATTTTATATCCTTTTCAAACTACTATAAATATAAGGTCTCCCAAATAAACAAGCATTCTATGCTTACGGGATGACCTGATCATGTAACAATTTCTAATAAAAACACACTGTATTTAACTCAAAAAGTTATTATGATCAAATAAATATCTATGTCTATCTTATCACTGACAATGGGGCAGCCCTACACAATAACATTCTTAATTGTTTGATGGGATGTTGAGCAAAACAGATTAAATACCATTCTGTCTTGAAAAATCAAATTATGTTTTATTCACAGAACCAATTGAAAGCACAGAAATCACAAGCAATAATGGTGTCCACTTTGCTGGTGTCAAACAACGAAAACTGTAGCGTTATTGTTCGGAATGTCTGCAGCCAATGAAAGGCCACAAGCGAGCAAACTGTAAGAAGTCATGAACTGGCGAAATAAAAATGTAGAATTAAAGAAAGAGAATAAGAGCGAATAAAAAGAAATTGCATGTATAGAAATTATGAAATCAAAAAATATTTACTGTTACAAATATGGGCCTATTTGCCACTTCACTACACTGTTTCAGCTTTGCACAGCACTCCATTCCACTGCAACAGCAAACTTCACAGTAGTTCACAGGCAAAGAAAAAGAAACATCACAATCCAATCATAAAACGTTAAACATGACAGTACTGTGTATATACAGTATATGATAGTATTATGCAGTAGTATGTCTGGTATGCGTATTGTACATTGTATTATAATTAACTGGCATGCATATAGTTAAAAGGAACCCACATAATACAAAGAGTCAAACCACTGCTTGAATAAATAGAGCACAGAAAAATATTATCTTGAATTCGAAATATAAAAATAACAAAAACAATATCGTACAAGATCTACTAACCATGTTGAACCTCAGTGCCATTAACCTATTTAATTTTTGTACATATTTATGAAGAAGTGCGAATTCTTTGCCTTTCTCTTGGTGGTACTTTTTAAGCCATGCTTTGTCTGCAAGTGGTTTATTGTCGTATGCTGGCTAGGAAGTGGTTTGTTGCATCATGGTTGCATCATGCTTGTATCAATTTTCATTGCTTTGAAATGACTGAACATTGCTCTTTTCTACGGAATCCCGGTCAGGTTCATGCGCAATGAAATAATTATCTTTAATTTGATATCCAGAGATATAATTATACTCAGGGTCGTCACTTTCATTATAAGAATAATCACTTTCATCTTTCATTGTTAAGCCATTATTTGAATATTGCATTATAATATGGTAAAACAAAATTTATAAAGTGTTGCATAAATTGCGAGATTGCATAAATTGCAGAAGAAATGTATACAGATTACTTATAATGTCAAGCCTCTAACTCATGCTGATACCTTCATGAAAGCTCTTGGGATTTAATAAATGAAAGACTTCTTTGATTTGAAGATTGTTTCTTTTCTGAACAGACTTTTGTCTTGCCTCGATCAAATTCTAGGCTTTGTAAAATGTATGTTTTCTTTTGTGCCCAACATCACTTCAATTAGTGTACATTAGATACATTTTATTAGGAAACAATCTATTCAGAACTTTTCTAATTATAAATCCCTTGTAGATGGAACAATTTCCTAGATTCTTTACCTCCAAATTTGTCAATTTCATGTTAAAATATCATTAATGCAATTAAAAATACAATCTTTAATTTTTTATTACAGTATATATGTAACATAAAATATTGTTTTTTGAGTTGCTTGCATTTATACTGTAATTAAACTCTTTTTATTTTTTACTCAAAATTTTATTTCATTTGCATAATTTTATAACCCTTGTGATATAATTGTGATATTACGTAAATGTTATTTATATATATATATATTTAGTCCTTCTGCGTGTTAGTCTATTATGAATTAACACAGACATTTCTTCAGCGAACTACACTACCAAGTCAAGAACACAAAGAAATTATTAATGTGTAGGCAGTTCAACTCATCAAGCTGGGGCTTCGAAACGCCTGAAGCGTTGCAAATTTTGCACGTGCTTGTCCGGCCTACAACAAAAGATGTAGTTATTGCAATAAACGTGGGCATTTTGAACATTGTTGTTACAAAAAGAAGAAAGAGACCAATCCAGTTAATCACGTAGCTATTGAATACGAAAGCGACGCCAATGACGATATCAACGATGTGGCAATCATTTGATATTGTGCTGATGATGTCAATAACACAATTTTATCAACTGAAGATGTTAGGCCTACTATTAATAATGTGAAAGTTAAAATGTTAAAAGACATCGGCGCCCCGTGTTCTGTTCTCTCACGCCTGGTATGGGAACAATTAGTTTGGTCCTCCTCTGGCACCAAGCAGCCGTAAGTTGAAATGTTACGATGACCATGAGTTGTCTGTAATTGGTAGTTGTAAGTTGAATGTAATTTCGGATAGTATAGTTAAACCAATGTTTTAGCGTCTATGAAATTGAAACAGGGTGCTAAGCCAGTGTTTTGCCGAGCTAGATCCGTGCCTCTTTCACTTCAAGCCGCTGTAGACCACGAGCTGACTGGGATTGAGAAAATGGGGGTTATTGAACCAAACACTCGGGTGGGGCGGAAAACGCATCCCCAGTTGTCTTGATTAAAAAGAAATCAGGGGGTCTGAGAATGTGCGCAGATTTTAGTGTTCATGTGAACAGTAAAATTTTGTATGATGACTATCCATTACCAAATGTTGAAACAATTTTTCCAAAATGGATGGCCACATTTTTTTGCTACAATTGATATGAAATCCGCTTATTGGCAAATTAAACTCGACGAAAACGCTCAAAAGTTGTCCGTAATCAACACCAGTAAAGGGTTAATATAGAGTAACATGTCTCCAACTGGGAATGCGAAAATAGCTCAGCTATTTTTCAACACGTTATTGAAGATATCCTTTCAGAAATAAAGGGCACAATTGCATGTCAGGATGATGCTCTAATATATGCCACAACTGAGGAGTCTCTCAACAAACAACTCAGGCTCTATCTCGCCTCTCAGTGTTTCCACTATTCACGTGAAGACGTCGTCGCGTCAGTTGAAGTAGCATGCAGCTGTGACGAGGCTTTTATTCAACCTGTTCTCGCTTTTTCTGATTTTTTCTGAAAGTGCTACAAATCTTGATGTTGCAAAATCCATCAAAGAGCGAATTATTACTGGGAATTGGACTGTCCCCAGTGAAGCTGAGTGTCCATTTGCTCGACTGAGTCAAAATCTAACTATACATAATGACGCTATTTTTTTTCGCTTCCATTGCATTTATTCCTAAATCTATTCTAAATCTAATCTAAAACGAAAAGGCATATTCAACCCATCAGGGTATAAATTCAACTCAGCCCTTTCTTGCCATGAGTGTTTGGTGCCAGGCATGGCTCGTGATATTGACCGTTATGTATCCTCGTGCAAAAAAGCTTCAATATCGTCCGAAGACTGCTAAATCAGTGCATGAATGACCAAAAGTTAGCCCCTCGGAGAGACTACACATGGATTTCGGTCATGTTCCAGATATAGAAAATATATTATTAATTGTTGACGCTGGTAGCGGCTGGTTCGAAGCGTTCAGATGCCCAGACCGGTCTACTGCAAATATCATACAAATATTTTCGTCACTTTTTGCCCGTTTTGGCGTCGCAAAACATTTAGTGTCTGACATATTGTTTCCTGTTTGCCCAAATCTGGCTTTTATAAATCTGAATCACCAGATTATTTCCCTCGCGCTAACGGCCTAGCAGAGAGATCTGTTCAAACAGTGAAACGTGCCATGATAGATTGGCATCGGAACATGAGCGTTTCCTTTGATATGTTTTAAACAAAATTTTACTGGTTCACCGAACAACTTCTAACGCTTGCGGTATCTCACCTGCACAAATTTTAATAAGGAGAAATTTGAAGGTCCCTTTTATTTCTGATCATGTCCCTGGAGACATTGTAATGTCTAAGTCTACAATCTCCATCCCTTCTCAAAAAGCTGAATTTGTCATTTCCAAGGGGTCTAACACAGCATGGCTACAAATGGGGAAGAGGACTGTCTTAGCATCAAACAATCAAATTGGCAAGCCCCTTCCGCCAGAAATTTAGAAGGGGAATAATCATCATCCAATACTAATCCTACCCCTACTGCCTCATCATCGTTGCCTGTTGTACCAAATGATCTTAACATATCCCGACCAGATATACCAGTAAGACGTTCATCGAGAATATCTCATCCCCCAATTAGATTTGGGCTAGATTAATATCATCATGTAAATATACCTATTTCATTATAGATGAAGGGAAGTTGTGATATTATGTAAATGTTATTTAGTATCAAGGTACTTGTGTTGTCTTTGCTGTTTCAATAGTGCTTGATGCCATAAATGCAGAGCTGTTTAATAATTAATAAACGAAAAAATCAGACATTCATTCAGACAATAATTCAGATATGATCGCCTTGGCGTGAAACTAATAGTAGCAAATATGAATGTCTGATTTTTTCGTTTATTAATTATTAAATGTCATTTATATATATATATATAGTTGTTTTGTTATAATCTCTATATGTTAACCTCGTTTTTATATAGCCTATATAAGAAAATGATCATAATTAAAATACAAGATTCTGGTAGAACTTGCTTGTTGACTCATGAAACTGCTTTATCATTAATTATTACGACAATAATAAGAGACAAAGATGACGCAAAGCCTTTTTCCATTACTTTTCCGTTAATTTATTTTCCACAAGAGAGTTTACACTGGAAAAAACACTAAACTTATTATAACTTTGTGATATATCTCTTATCTTAGAACCAACTTATATAAATTAGATATAGATTACCGGTACGTACAATCATCCGTATGTATCTTTCGAAAAACAAGAAGACATTGCTTATGGGATGACGCGAGTCCTTCAATTATCCGTAATTCTAAAACCGTAAATATTATCTTATCTGCATGTGAATGAAATAAAAATGATAATCTATTCTATTATAATAATGTAATATGAGGTAAAACACATATGTTTGTTAAAACAGAGCATAACATAAAATTGAGACAAAGATCAGGCAAAGCTTTGCCTCATCTTTGTCTCAATTTTAATCTATTCTATTATAATATAAAGGCAATAGATATAATAAAGGCGGGTCAAGTAACAAACACAAAAGTAGTAGTAGTATAGACAGTCACATTATAGGAATATTTCGTGCCTTTAATACGCTTAACATATTTCTACACAAAGAAGATGTTGGGACTTAGGCCTATAATCAAAGCAATTATTGATGATTCAAAACATATGATATTCTAGCTATATTTCGATGAAGTGTTTCAGTTGCTGTATAAGAGTTGATGATGTTGTTGATGCTGCTGTAATATATTCAATACAAATTGTCTGACTCCAGCTAATTTTAATATATTTGGAGTTAGTCTAGCGGTACCATTAGAGAACGATGGGCTTCATGTTGATCTGACTTATGAAGCCCAATGAAGTTAAATTTATGTTTGACCGCAATTCCACAAGTATTATCAGCCATTGACTGATGAGAATATTTGTTGGTTTGACTTTGCTGAACCAACAAAGTTTGATTGTTTGCACATCCAGTCATACGCAGCCGGATGGTCGATTATGGGCCTTGATTACCGCCTGGACTAGTTGAACAAATTGTGACATTTTGTTTAGTTCAGAAACTTGTTGAGAGTCTTGTCAGACCGATGCTGAGAAATTTTGATGTGATTTTCACAACAGGCACAATAGTCAGAAGACATTGGTGTTGCATTTCTCAGAATTTTTGTCAGGTTAAAATTAGAATTAGTTGATTCTTCTGAATCAAAAATACTGAGAATTTATAAACAATGAGGATGTCAGAAGCCCTCAGTTCACTTCAAAACCTTAATTTAAAAAATATACATAATTGAGGCAAATTTGTAATGTATTAGTTGCACTTAACTTTCACATTTGATAACATCTATGATGTGATAAGGTTTTCATTGTATTCATTTCCAATGTACGTGTTTTGAAGAAAAGTCATATATGCAGTTGGCTGTAAAATTGAATTGTTGTTTGCCAAGGCATACAACATTGTTCAATATTTGAATCCGACAAAGTCGAACCAGCAAAGTTGGGTTGTTTGCTGGGGTTGGTTGTTTAACCTTAACTAATTATATATGGTAGTAACATAGTAGTTAATAAAAACAGATAGAAAAGTTTATCCAAATTGCAATTTATCAACATCTAATGTAGGTACCAATAAAGCTTGAATACTTTCCTCTTTGCATTGTAAATCCAAAATTGTATATTCCTGATCATCAATGTAATTATAGGAATTAACGGATAATCTCATTAATAAGTTATTTGCATTGTTCTATATAGTAAATACTATGACTTGATATCGATTATAATGGTACATAACACATAACAAATTATTTGAAATTCCAGAACTTCTAAAATATTTTAAGTTGTGCCAATGTGCTTACCAGATATATAAAGAGCTCTGAGCTACACAAACAGTTAATATAATTAAACATCAAACAAAATAGAATCTAGCAAAATGCCTGCATGTTCTACTACGGTTGTATCACTTACAATATTTTCATTTGAAGGTGCACAGACCAATGATTTGATATGTTGAAAAAACCACTGTCCTCTAATACTTCTTGAAATACGATACTTTTTCCCCATGAGAAGGAAGACATGTCCAGCATGGTCATTCCTATTCTCATTGCCATCCTGTTTGCAAATATAATTATTATCATCTGACAGATAATTTAAGGCAGCAGTGCATAAAAAGAATAAAAATAAAAATAAATATTCTTAGAATTCATACATGCAAAGACTAAGCTGCCAAACTCAAAACATGCAGTTGAAATGAGTCTTTATATTTTCAGTGAAAGTTCCAAGCTAAATAGGTCTAAAGTTGTTTATTGTCAAGCAGATACGTTTGAGACAATTACTGTAATTAGCCTACATGGCAGGAAAATCAGCTGATTTGTAGCTGGCCTACATATGCTGTACAAGCTAGCTTATGGGGAGAATTTCAGGACTAGATTTAACACTTTCAATCAATAAAATCATTGTTAAAGTGGGAATAAACCCCCAGACTATCTTTACTTATGTAGTAGAACCCAACGTGAAAAAAACAATGGCATTATTTTTTTTTTGATCTGGAAATTATTTCTTGGTGAAAAACGCCTTCAAAGTGGTAATTTTGATCCAAATGTCGCTGAAAAAAAGGGATTGGATCTAGCTTTATGACGACAAAGTCACAAGTCGTGCGGTTTGTCTAACAGACTTACGAGTGGGCTGATCACGCGACGTTATCTTTGAGGTGACCTAGCTCCGAGAAGTCACACAAAAAAAATTTCTGACAAGACTGAGCCATGAACAATCATATAAACTCGCGAATTACGTAAAAAAGATGCAATTTGTGATTTCATGAGCAGAATAAAATAAAATCTATTGAAACGCTCAGTCGAAATAATTTCTCATAGCGTCATTAAGCGCGATGAATCTGATATAGATTGCGGATTAACACCAATATCAGGCGGTGAGAGTGTTCCTTTGTGGCTAGTCTAGTGACACATATTAGTTACGTATTCTGTGTGACCGCAGTACTTCTCAAATCGTAATTAGTAGACACGTGCCCTTCGAAATAGCTTTATCCTACGCTATATAAGTTATAACTATTTTTAACTCTATCTGCAAGCTGTTCTTGAGTAAACAAGAAATCCTTTTCATGATCTAAATGTGAATGTAAACTGACTCGATTTGAACAGGCATGCACAGACGACTTTTCCTCGAGATAGTTGATACTGCAAAGTATTAATTGTACTTTTTCGGATTTATTTAAGTATTATTAAATTATTAAATAGACATTTTTCAATTATCAATTCAAAGTTTAAGGTTGAAATTGATGTTTGTCTAGTAAAACTTAAACCATGTAATCGTATAGTTTATAACACTGTAGATAGACATATTCAATATTCGATATACTCAATAGTCTAACAAAGTGTTCATCGTTCATTCATCAAGTATTCAATTATTATAAAACCATTGAAAATTCTTCAGTACACGTACATTACACTGTAAAATTCTATAAAATATCGGAAAATAGTACAAACCTGATAGAGGGCTCGGACGTTCTTATTCAAGTTTACAGCCGTATACTAGAACTACAGTTAAGCATATTCTATCATTTTTCTGTTTTGCGGTATATCTTCATTGCATAAATTGTTATCCTCTCTACCAACGTTATCTGATTAACAAAATTAGGGTTTTGCAATGTAAAGTCTCGTTCCTGATTATACATACGCCACCCAAATTTTTTTACCAGTCTTGAATTCATTCCTTTGGATAGCATCATGTCACAATCTGTAGTTTATAGGATGCGGTAATACAGTGCAGAAGCTACTTTGCACAAAATACCTTTCTAGAGAGACGATAAATCTGATGGACAGATTTCGTTTCTGTGAAAAGAGGACTATAAAACCAACGGTTATGGTGTTCTTATAGCGTTTCCCACCATATGATTTTTACCCTCAAAAGAATACTCCATTTTCAGTTCAGACATATGCTTACAATTTTTAATTCAAAAGATTAAAAATATCAATTACTTAAATGTAGGCTACCAATTTTTAATATTTATCACGTGAGACCGATTTTTTGTGTGGGGAGACTTGGACTACTGTAGGGTGTCTACATAATTGACAAATAGGTTTTTCAGTATAAAATACTACAGCTCTGTTGCTTTAATTTAGGAAATTTACTTGATCAAAATTGAACCAAAAACGAGAAATATTAACATTCATAAAGAACATTCATTTCTGATGTGCCTGTCATCGACTCATCAGTAGGCCTATAATTGTAATGAATTTAAAAACTTGATCTCCCAAAGTAAAAAAGAAAATCTAGCACTTGTGAATGAAAACAAACTTATACTCAACAAAATGCAATTATTTCTCAGAAAAATGTATAGCAACCGAGGAAGTTTAGTTTACCAAATTTCTTGAGGCCCGAGCGTAGGTAGAGCGGAGCCCCAAGTTCAGGCAAACGACCAGAGCCATAATTCAGTACTTAGAAGGGAGGAGTCAGAATTCAGTATAAGGAGATGTTTGACTCTAAACTCAAGAGATAGTTTATGCAGTGTGTTTTACAATTGTTTAGGCTCAGCGACATTTGGGTAAAACATCACTTTGAAGGCATTTTTTTACCAAGAAATAATTTCAAGATCAAGAAATAATACGGCATTGTTTTATTCACGTCAGGTTCTACTATATATATGAAGATAGTCTGGGGTCTATTTCCACTTAGGCTTTCTCATTGAAAAACAATTTTGTCTATGATTTTAAACAAATGTGAAAAATGATTCACAATTTCCCGTTTTGTTGATTTTGAATTCCTCTTTTCCCGCTAACAAAAAGCATGTTTCAAAAACAAAAAGATTTTGCGTATAGGCCTAGCCTATCATACTTTATAGTAATAGGCTTAATTACTCCAGGCTGCAGAGTTTGCTGGACCTGTATCCAAGACCATAGCTGCAGAACAAGAATTTCAATATTGATCAGGGCCTTTCTGGCCCTATATTTTGTCTTGTTTTTACAATTTTCTGCGTTTTCAACGACAACTGAATCCAGCGGCAGAATAGGAGAAAAGTAACAAAAACGGTGCTTCCAGCCGCATAAAAACATGATTCGAAAAATAGATTAGCCTCACAAATTACAAACTCTCTGCAGGCTTGAGCTTACTCGATTACAAAGCATAGCATGCAACCAGTCTTGATAGATTATCGTTGAGAATTGATCCAGCACGGTGTTTTGATGAAATTGGAATAAAACTTAGCACAATTAATTATGACTACGCATACGTCATGTTACAGTTAACTTGTGTCTTTGTGTGCATTGTTTTAATCTTCATTCTTTATTTTGAGAGGAGTAAAAAGCAACAACAACTATGCAGCTATCAAATGTAAATGCATTAGGCATGCAGGATATGATCATAAATGAAAATCAATTTCAAGCAAGCAATTGCGAATTTACAACCTGTGCACGTGCTTGCTGTCGCGGGTTCACTTAAAGTTTGAGTCCGTTTAGTGATCTCTTGCAAAGGACCTATGAAGTCTTACCATGTCTTTCATTTAAGAATGCTGGTAATAATACCAATTATCCATCATTCTCAAAGAAAAGCATCACACCATTGCTCATTCCATCTCTCGCAATGTACACTGATTATCGTTGTAAGACTTGCAGGGCTGCATACTTCTCCGTAGACAAATTCGCCTAGTAATCAAATCTTGAAATTGAAATGCAATGGTAGCCTTTTGAAATTACCTCTGGCTGTGGTAGAGGGGTTTTGGCTCTGGATTTGGGGCAAATTAGGGGCTGTGACTAGACTGGGACAGTGGGAACAGACTGCTGAAGGGCTTGACCAAGCGAATAAAACATTAGAAAATGAATATTCATCTGTACGGAATAATAAAGTTAATTCATTATTCGTCAGTAGCTTATTTTATGATGTACGATGCACCATGCATGCACAGGGGTATTGAGGGTGTGACACCCCCTGATGACTTGGTCAGTCTGTAAATTTTGGAATTGTCAGGGCCCATGGGATGACTTTAGGCTAATAAATAGATAATTTAAACACAACATACATGGCAAGACTTAATGTGGCAAATTCCACTCTGGAAACCGAACAATAGCTTGCTTCCAATTTACGGCTACATATCAAGTCAGCGAATGTATGACTCTTCATTCCCCTAAACGAAATTGTCTTGAGTCATAAGCATGTAGGGATGGCACCAGACAAAGGCAAGGGGCTACAGCCTCCCAGTCGGCCTTCTAATCTGGGAAACAAATGTGCACATAATTGCACTTTTATAGGTATAGAACGTCCTTCTGTACCCTGATTATTGCGATAGAAGTTGGAACAGCAAAGCTGGTAATCTTGATCGCCTCCAGTGGATGCAGAACAGAGGAATGAGGACCTTACTCTGTTGCATTGTGGAACATATTTCTCTGATATGCAAAGTCAACCTGGTTGGCTTTCTATCAGAGAAAAAAAAATCTTTGAATCAACTACTGCTCGCCTATAGCAGTCATTTCAGTATTGCTCCTTCTCTCCTTTTTAAACTTTTCCCATCAATCAAATATCATAAGGACGAGATCTCCCTCTAACAATGGCATTTAAATTACAAGATAACATTGTACATTTATAAATGAATTATGAATATGACGATAATGTATGCGGAAAAGAAACACACCATAAAGAGTATGCATACTTACACAGGGCCTTTGCAATATATCAATATTAGAAATTCAATTAACACAGCCCTGACATCTTTATCCAAATTTGTTCATTTAAAATATCATTAATTGAAATTTTGTACATATAAAAATTTATATCAATTGTAAAGCTAAATTTCACCATAGTGCAACAGAAACCGTGATTACTTCCATTTGATTTGCTGAAATGGAAAACAAAGTTCACCAGTTATACATACGGGTACATGCAGGATTGCCGAGAGGGGACGAAATTTCCCTGGGGCTCAAGCAAATTAAAGAATCTGCAGGATTTTGTTGCTGCGTTTTGATTGATTGCGAGCCGGGAATGCGAGTATGGAATTACATTTGGAAAAACAGTTTTCGAATGAAGCAAGTGAAAATTAGATGTGAGATATTTGCAAATATTGCCAGGGTCCAAAATTTTTATCATCGGCCCTGCATACATGAATATTTAGGGCACCAGTGGAATCTGAAATAATGAGCCTGTTTTCTTGCTCCGTTGTTACTCCCAACGCATCCCCTGCAAAATAGTTCTTGAGTTCATGGCCGGTTCTGGACTGTTCATGAACATTAAATTGCTTCATTGTTATTAACTTTTCATTAACTTTGCAAATTTCATGAATTGTCATGAAAGTTAAGAACAAGCTTATGAAAATTGGACCACCTAACGTTTGTGACCACTGAACAGTTCATGAAATCATGATGAGTTTTATGTGGGGAATAGGATGATTAAGATTGATTGTTTAGTTGAAGATTACAGAAGATCACAAGGTGCAACAAACCACATCAACAGAAATGTCCTTAAAATCATTTGTTATGTTTCGGTCTAGCTTGACTCACATTGGTATTTGAAATTCTGAATAATTCCAAATTGTGAAATACATCACAATGACTTTTAAGGAGGGGGTCGCGTTTTGGATTCTAAACTCTTCAAGTGCAAACAGGCATTTTCTTTCATATAATAAATGAAAAACGTATACAAATAAAAGGTCTGTCTGCACGCAGGCTGCTCAATAAATAGATGATATAATGTATAATTTGGAATATTGTCGTGTATTCAGGAAGTGAGCGCTATTTTTAATGAGTCATTGCGAAAGCTACACAGTTGAGTTTGAAAATATACATTTCAATCTCTATACACATTCTTAACATTCAAAATATGAGCATCTTATTTTAATTGGAGCTTCAAGATTTAAAGCATTTCCAATGCGATAATGTGTCAGTATGAAAATACAGAGACTTAATTTACAAAAAAGTGCAATAATGCTTTTTAATATAGACATATATCATACTTCATACATGTGCAATAAAGCTTTTTAATAATAACATATATCATATCTGCAGTATCATATTTTGTCTTTCTTCCATTTAGAAAAGAAAATATATAACACTGATGTTCATCCTTTGTTTATTCTAATGATTATGAAGATGCAAATGTGGAAAAATAAACTTTCATCCTTTGAGTAGTATAACTATTTGTACTCTATGACAATACAAAGCAGAGGATAACATCGAAAACAATAGTCGATATGTCCACATCTCTGAAATCTGTACCTAACAGTTTCAGGAGAATCTCGTAAATTCTAACCCTTCAAATGGCCAGTGCAGACAAAAACATAGAAACTGCGGAGATGGTTACATTAAATGTTGGAAGAACTACCACACATTTAAAACGATTTCCAAGTAGATTGGAGTTACACAAGCTTAATGAATATTTTAGCTGGTTAGGCCATCATCCTTACAACTGATGCATTTATGCAGGTATGCTATAAGATAGCAATTCTAGAAAGAGATTGGGACATATACACTTGCTCATTACTAGTTACTAGTTTTCAAGCTTTTTAGATCTAGAAACAGTTAGGGCCTTTCTTTCCAATCCTCAGATTACCAGCCTGCTGCAGAGTCCTGAACAAAATGTAGCTCATTTTTATTGATTTTGCTTGTTGGTCTGCTGATAAACAAATGTTGGGTGCTCATTGCTATCTTTAGAAATACGCCTGTTGGAATGCTAAGGCCCACTGTAGGGCTATCCAGTCAGTACTAATTTAGGCTGCTGTATGTGCAATGCTAATCACCCGTTGTAGGGTCCATTGATGTATCTGCATAAACTTGCTGCAATGCTGAGCACCTGGTATAAGGTTAACTTCTGATGCTGCTCACAAGGACTGCAAGTGGAATTGTCTAGTTTTAATTGGAAGAGGGCTATTAAGGGTGATGTTTGTTTTTTCATTTTCCCTCTCCCGCCATTGAGTAGAAAGTGATTATAACTAGGAACTCCACTTGACTATATCTACACAAAGACCAAGGATATTGTATTTGAATAATGCATATGGACTTCATTCAATCAGTATAAGAGTGTACAAACTCAGCCACTCTACTATTCTGCTAGCAATATAATAGCGTGCCATGAATGCATGTTTGTTCCCCAAGGAAACTCATTAAACTGTGTGAATAATAATACGTACCGAATTGTTAAGTAGATCATTGATTTTCTGTCGAGATCTGGGATCATCAAGCACTTGCATTCTGTAATCTTCCAGTTGCTTTCTATTCCTTATAGTAACTAATGTCTAAATCAGAGGAAACAAAATAAAATTAAGATAGAATCTCTAACTATCCAATACGACATTGACCTGCATGCAAGCACTAAGGAATTTCAGGAAACTGAAACTCTGCCGGATAAACATTGGGGGTCGGTAAGCAGACTAAATGTTATGCGTAACAATGATGCACTTCCTATAAAGTAGTCGATATGTGATAAAGTGGGAAGATGGTGAAGTGTTGTGATCTCTTCTCCTGAAAGGCTTGCATCTGTGTAAACAATAATACAGTAGAAATTGCCTATAACGGCACCCTCGGGAATCTAAAAAAGTATGTTATAGGCGATGTGCTGTATACCAGTATAGCTGATATTATGACATAGCAATATAACAATTGAGGAGGATTAGCTCAGATGGTAGAGCAACCAAACTTCAGACTGGATCATATCTGGTCGACTGTGGTTGAAATCAATTCAGCCTTGACTTTATCTAAAACATCAAATAAGTACCATCTGAGGATGGCAGATGGAATGGTCCAAAAGGAATTGCATTTGTGAGGAGCTGCAGTGCATCGTTGCGCATCGACAATCGAGACTTGTCTGCCATGAAATCTGTTGAAATTAATCTGCAGTGTTGTGGCTGAGATCAGTAAAGAGCATTTAAATTCATTGCTCTTAGTGAAAAGAGCCACTTCTCTAGAAACAGAGGAGTGGTACAGGTGCCTTCGGTAGGGTGACACCGTCTACATTACTTATTTTTAATGTAACAATAAACCGTGACGCTATAACTGATAAATATGAAGAGAAAACCTACTAAAATATACCGGCAGCAATAAATTTGTATGCTATAAACAACAATCTGTTATAAAAAATGACATTATAAACAGTTTCTAATGTATCGCTCTTTTACAACAAAGCTAAAAAGTTTCAAAGGAAGAGTAGATACTGTAGTAGACAATTTAACTCACATCAATTGCAGCGTCATGGCATTTATAGCGAAATGCCAATTTCAGTCTTGTGTCAACATTTTCAATAAGCATCAAATACTTTGATATAATCTGAAATTTGAGGAAAATACATCAAACAAATCCCATGTTCTGGGTAGACTTTAAATAGTTGAAGACCAAAACCAAAGATGAGGCAAAGAAAATTGTCATAATTTTAAGCATTTCCAATTATATAAATAGAACAACGATTAAAGCTAAAATGTTGTCCAGTCTGACAAAGCATTAAGCATCTCACTAGGGAATTTCACTTACGACAACAGGAGCACCAAAACGTTGCAAAATAGATGTCAGTTCTTCAAATCCAATGGCACTGCGCTCGACACTTTTTAACCATTTCTATGTAGACAAAAAATTTAAAACCTATAAACAGCATACAAATTTGTAAACAAAAAGATTCAAAACCCATACTGCATAAATTATCATATTTGGTTATACGAATGAGTTGTGAATGGTGATAAAACTATTAAGGTATTTATTGAATCAAAAAGAGCTACCCTTGTGGAACAAAGTTGGCAATATCGTATTTTTAAATAAGAATATATATCTAACCTAGCAGTGGCAGGTGATAACTATACTACCTGATTAATAATGTCAGTTTCCATTCACTTTTAACCAGAGTCCGACGAAGTGGGTTTCCAGAAGAAAATCCAGAAGAAAAATTTATATATTTCAAGTTATAGGCTCAATAAAATCACATGAAAACAGATCTTCAGAATCCCTTTGACAACACTGCTTTCAATCAACTTAACGCAAAGTTATCATCAAGTACTTCAGAGAAGGATTGCTCACAAATCCAGCATTTATATGTATTTCTTGTGTGCTTGTCTGATTAGACAAACTAGTACTGATTTGGGGTTACCGGTATGTGAAATTAAGTAACACCTGAGTAATAATTTATTTATAATTAATAATATTACTTTAGTCAGTAAGATGTCAGCAATATCTGTCCAACGTTGTAGCTTTGCTCGAGCTGGGATGACAGACCATTCATATTGTTTTGCTGTCAGCTAATAAAAATAGAAAATTGTTGCAATAAGATTGGATATAATAAGAGGACAGAGTAACAACTATGCTGCCATAAAGGCTAAATACTTCATCAAGTGGAATATTCGTACAGTATTTCCATTCATACAAATTCCCTCCCCTTGGTCCAGGCAGCGTCAGGGTCCAACAAAAGTGGGGATCCTAGATCCCGGAAGGCCAGAGCAAATCAAAGAAAATATTGAAATAATAAAATCTACAGAAAAAAATTGAGAATTTTCTCATTTATAGTCCAAACCTCAACAAAAAATTCAGAAGAATCTGTTGAATTGTTTCAGGACTCCAGTAGGCTGGACCTTTTGTTGTACACTGGGCACCGTCCAAAGAAAGTAACCATAATGATTAGAAGAATAGTACATCTTAAATGGGTAACACTTTCAAGGTTGACTGCAGCGTTATTGAAGTCAATTGTCTATGTATATAGAGAGGTGGTTTCTAAATCAGATTTTACTATAGCAGAAATGAAATGCAACAAAATAAGTACCTTGAATGTTTGCCGCATGTTCGATGGATGACATATGTGCACTTCCTTCGTAGTAGAAAACAGAAAACAGCTGAATGCAAATTTCAATCATTAGAAATCAAACTCCACCCTCTAGACGTAGTAAATTTGATGGTTGGGCATGTTGAAAATGTGAACAAAATAATGATATTCTCTATTTTACCCCTCATTTTAAATTTACGAACCAAGACAAATGACACCAAAACCATGAAAAAAGTTTGACATTTCATGGCATCTTCATGGCATTTTCACATTATAATAAGGTGAGTATGAAAGTTCTATCATAGATAATATGAATAGTTCTATCATAGATAATATGAGCATTTCATGGTTTTCAAAAAAAAATTCACCTTTAAATATTTTCATGGTGTTTTCACAACACTTTCATGGCATTTTCATGGTTCTGGTGGTGATGGTTCAATACAGTAAAATGGATATTTTGAGACGACATAAGCTTGTCTAATGTGGAAATGAAGGTTAGTTAAATACATAATGTTATTAACATTAAGGAAATTATGCATCTAACAAACTCGGACATAATGGTCAGTCTTCAAGAATTACTCAACGAGCTGTCCCCCTTGCAATCATAGTTATCATGCCAACAAACCTTGTCATCATAGTGATAAAGTGATGCATAGTAAACAGTTGTCAAAAGTGATTTTCCAGGTACTGATGTCTTTCGCGGAAGGGATCTCAGAATTGAATGACGTCCGTTACTTTCCAACTCCAAATCCTCAGTCTGAAAGATAAATAAACATAATGAAGTAAGCCAAGAAGACTACCGTACTTATTATTGCTGAAAAATGTGAACTAAAATAGAAAAACTTGCATGATTTAGACATTGCAGGATGAGCAGCATTGTTTATTTAATAAAAATAATATAAATAAATGTCTCAACAGTATCTGCGTGAGAATGGAGCAGTTGCAGTAGCTGTTACATGGGATCATGGAGCAGTCTGAATTTCGTAGTGATTGACTGGTTGCGAGGAACAGTTTAGAACACTGTAGAGTAAATTCTAGGAAAAGAAATATCGCATAGAAAACGATCCTGTGATATCGATCTGTAATGTTTAAGTTTAACGATGAATAGGCCTACTCTATTTGGGAATATTTCGCATCAGAAAGAGATAGACACATAATAGCTGAAATACTGAAATAGCACCATATGTAAGCCTCATTCCATAATGGCCCTCAACTGCATGCAGACGATATGATGAGGGCCTGATAAAATTTGAGGGTGCAAAGTGACGCGTTCAAAACGGCTGAAGCAGGAAAAATCTATGTGGCCAATCATAGAGCAGCTTCCTCTGGTGGGCCTACGGCTTCAGCGGATAACACGCCCCTTGGCCTGATAATTATCAGTGTCACATTCAATCTTGTTGGATGATTATTTCATTATTAATCTCATGAATTATTCAAGAACAACTGTGTTCTGAGAAATATTATGAAATCATCGTAACAAGTTTGTTTAAATATGTGTTCATAATTTACAGATTTTAGTACATCATCGATTCTGTACTCTGTTTATGACTTCTGTTAATGTATTAAATCTTTATTTTGGAAAATGAAACTTTGTAAAACAGATCTTTTCTATCACGTCAGTCTTGAAACCTTGGAGATGCTATTGTCTCGACATATTGTTGTGACCTAATTGTCTCAATCTCTACCCTATTGTCTCGGATTATTATGTCACGTTCGAAAATACTATGAGTTGTCAGTGTTCGATTAACCAATAGGAAGCAAGAAAAAGTTTGAAAAGAACTTGTCATTAATAAAAACACTTCTTATGGCATTAGGATTACAAACGTTGAATAATCAGGCTGTGCATGAATTGTCTGTGAATTCATCAACTCAAAGTGACAATCAGAGAAATTACTATCAGCTCACCTCCATTCGAATCTGTTTCTCCAAAAGGTTAGCATGCTCTTGGACAACCATTGTTAAATCTATTGTTGTATTACGATTGCTGATATCTCTAACATAAATAATAAGTAGATTTTTACAATCAAACTAAAGTCATTTTAATGTAAAGGATAGCTAAAAGATGTTTTACTAAGAAACTACTAATAAAAACTAAAGTCAACTCCAGTTATTCAAATCAATTGACTGCTAAGGTGAAATCAATGTATTTGTGTTGGAGATGTTGACACAAAGGAGTCAACTGTGGTGTAACTGTGTAGTGTGTGTATGATTTGTAATTATCAAGCTGTTATGTCTTGTATATGTGAAAATGTATTCTATGTGTAATTTAACATCAGTGCCCCGTGTAATTCGTATATTATATGTACATTGTCTATGTATAATGAATCCATGTTGTCCATTACACATAGACGACATACATATACTATAGGAATTACATAGTATGAATAATGATAAATTAGATCCAGTGTAACCTTCGTTGCGTTTACTGGGTCTCAATAGTTGCTGGTATAGAAAGCAAGCAATACAACATCAACTTAGTTAGTTACAGGAACATTAACATTCAATAGTTACAGGAAAGAAAATGTGACCATGATATACAGGTGGTTTTTACATACATGGTTAAAGGTATTTACATGGAGATTTGAGACATTGTGATTTGTGGAGTGATCACTCAAATATGACTGCTGCATAGAGATTGTAACAATGTAGAGTAATTTTTTTCAGTGCCAAGTCATAAATCAGAAATATCAAAAATGGCAGTCAATAACCCTCAAGACACAATCAAACGTTTATGCTATGCAAGGTAAGCTATAACTGTGGTAGTGTGGCAGTGGAAGTAAAAACTGAAACCCGAATTAGCATTTACCGGTACAGTATATGAAACTTTTTAACAAGGACCTGACCTAAATATAAAGCCTGGAAAAATAGTATAAATTTTCAACAGAGACTGCATATGAGCAAAAATTTCATGAACTTTACTTCAACCAGTTGCACTGTATACAGAATGAACCCTGAAAAAAGTTTATTAGTTCATGAACGTGAAATTGCACACAAAAGCTCATGAACAGTTCTTCAACAGTTCATGAACTTTCAGGCAATTACACATTCATGAACCAGTTCATGAAGTGTTCATGAACTCTTCGTGACACTGTCAATAAACTGTTCATAAACTCATAGATTTTTTGCAGGGGGACATCTTATTTGAAATTATTTATTTATTTATGGGCGAATTTATGAAACTTGCATGCGTGCAAGTCAAACCTGCTATTGATTTCTATTTGCAATAATCCAAATTAGCATATATTATTCAAAACATTTCAACAAGGATTTGACCATAAAATATTTTTCATAGCATAAAATCAGGCTACAGTTATGTGGCAATTAAGAGAATTGAAGAATTATCATTACAGCAAAGTAGCCTTTATTTATGGCATTGGTTGTCCTAATCTGGTGACTGATGACAAGATTTAAAGAATTTGTACTTCATATTATATCTATGTTCAGATCATAAATTACAAGTTTACATAGATAACCTTATTGCTGGTGTAAGCTTACATCACTACCAACACCGAAACTATGAAAATGCCATGAAAGTATAGTGAAAACACCATAAAAATCTAAGAAAGTGAAAATCACAAATGTATGAAACCATGAAAATGTGATGAAAGCGCCATAAATCTCACACTTGTTTTCATGGTTTTGGTGCCAGTATTGTATCATAGTATGATGTAATATAATGCACTAGCCTATACAAACCTGCTCAAAATTCTCAATTCTGATAGTTGATCTTTCATGTCTTTTGCTTGCATTGCTTGCTGATATTGCAAAGACTATAAATAAAATGGAAATAACAGTTTTTTGTAAAAATTGTGAGTTTTCTAACCACAAATTGTAAAAATTACTGTATGTTGAATTTATAAAACTTCTTAAAATGAGGGACGGATTGACAGAAATCCTTAACATCGTTTGTCTTTCGGTTCATTAGAATCAAGTATTCATATGAGAGATGAGAGACACTTCATCAAAGGGTTATAATACACAATATCAAATCCAGTTAGTATATACTTATTGAATGTTCCAATATTAGACCATCTTCCATTGAACTCACCTATAAGCATTCTAATGATTTCCCTTTACCCTACAACATCTAGCAACAGGTCTTGAACACGGAATACTGAAGGTCATGAAGATATTTACGGAATAATTAGAATAAAGCCGCTATTGTATTTCTGAGTATCAGAATGAGACTACGGCTGAGGGATCTTCCGGGTTTTTTTGTATTCCATATTCGGCGATTAAGACCTGCTGAATAATTAGAAATGGACAATCTTCTCCCCCCCCTTATTCATTTATTTTGTCTTTTCAGCTTAAACTACCCTGATCATTGAGATAATTCTTCTTGTACAAAGTTTTAGTTATGACAGCCAACTTCCCCTAAATCGAGTATGCAGTATGCAATTTTATGACAGTCTGTAATATGTACAACATATCTGTACACAAACTAATACAAATTTGCAAAGCAATACAAATATTAACTTTAAAATCATACTAATACTTACAGCAGCATCGGACATCTTTCTTATATCCCTAAAATTATTATTTTGACAAAAAAAAGATTGTAAGACATTTATGGATTACGATAAAAGAACATGGTAGAAGAATATTGAATCTTATGATTGGGTAAGCCATGGAGTAAGATGACTTACCCATAAAGTGTGATCAACGTATCAAATTCTTTATTCTCTCTCAGAAAATCAACATAATGACTTAGTGCAGCAGGTCGGCGGTTTATTTCCTCCAAGAAAATACCTGAAAGAGAAACAACAAATTCACTTCATTTGTGTTTCATAAAAGTAACAGAGGCACATTCTCTTCATATAATATATCTCATTGCCTGGTAAAGGACCTGCAAACATAGGTATACCTAAGAAAGCTAGAGAACATTTAGAACCTGAGCAAAACAATCCAAAAGAAAAAACTTTGAAAATAGTGTTCACGAAGATTAAACATTGTATCATACATTGGCCTTGTGAGTCTGTTCATGAACTACTATTGAATGGACAGTGTGCTCACATAGTGATTATTCTGCTCAAAATTTGCGCCATTCGCTTCTTCTACTATTGTTCACAAGGAATAGAATATAGAATTTATGGTTGTAAAAAGCAATGCCAAATATGTGTTTAATTTTTGCAAACATTGATAGGATTCAACAAAGTTGTTTGGCTACCCTTACGATGATGGCTGTTGTTGGCTGATGTTGAATTTCACTTTTTGGATTTTGAAATTTCGCCAACATTGGTAGGATTTTGCAAATATTCTATTGTTCTCGACAAAATCCTACCGGTGTTAGTGAAGTGACCACTATGACTTTCACCAATATCGGAAGGATTTGTGAAATATGAGCCTTCTTCTGATTGGTCGACAATCACGTAGCTTGATTCAGGATTGGAGGGCTCAATTGACTAGCCACCAACCCTCAAAATAATTTCTGATGTTGGAATTATGTCGTCATAAAGCTAGATCCAATCCCTTTTACTCTCAGTGACAATATTTTTGACTTTTTTTTCACGTCAGATTCTACTACATATGTGAAGATAGTCTAGGGGCTAATTCCCACTTTAGAAGAATGAAATTTACTTACTTCCTTTCAAAGTCCTTTTTAAAAACAAAATAACCTGAAATATAGAATACAGCAATTTACAATATTATGTGTTAATGCATAGAAATGTATAGCATGCGTACCTGAGTCCCGACGTTTGTTTCTGAAACCATAGGGTGTCTGAAAATAATGTGTGACTTCGGAACTTGTTGGGGGTACACAATACACAGGCAGGGTCTGACAAAGAGTTCAGCCTTCTGGAATCCTAGAGACATTTCAACATTTTCTTCTGAATGTTTTTGTTGACGTTTGACCAATAAACAATAAAAATATCAATTTCCTTCTGAATTTTCTCTAGCCTTCCGGAATCTAGGATTGCAGGATTCCTACTTTTGTCGGACCCTGTACACAGGCTAATGAATGTATTGAGCAATAGTTTACTAATGCAGCTAGATCTATATGAGTAAATTATTTGCTTTTATTTCATATCAAATGGGACTTATAGACACTGGATTATTTGCTACTTCAAGTTTCACACCATATTTATCGTTGCGATATGATTACCTATAGGGTAGATTACTGAAATATTCAAATATAGAACTTACAGCCAGAATTGCATTCCCATCGTGCCATTTCAAAGCAAAATCAAGGAGATCCTGCTTGTTACCAAGAGATTTGTAGCCTTCAAGTGAATACGGCTAAAATATCAACATGAAATATATCCATCACTGGTAGGTATTAAAATAATAACATGTTAAATAATAACATGTCTCCTTGTGATCAGGGTCCGACAAAAGGTTCAGCCATTTGGAATCCTAGAGGCATTTCAACATTTTCTTCTGAATTTTATTGTTAACATGCCTTTTAAAATAAAAAGAAAATTTTATCTTACTAGATATAGTTATTTTAATCAAATTCCAACAGGAAAATAAAATGACTGAATTTTGATAAGATAAACGTTGTCAACTTTAGCCTTTTTGCGGTCTCTTGAATGAACTTACCACGAATAACGTTAATGTCCGCTATATAATCGCTATTTCCCGGTGCTAGGGGCAGTTCTATTGTTGTTAAAAATGTTCCAGTTCACTGATTTCGAGAGCTGCCTCAGAAAACCATTGAGCTACTACCAAACGTTCTCCTTTAAAAATCGTTTGTTTCAATGATAATATAAAGATTTCAATAAAATAAAAACCATGAACAATAAATATAGAACTCAATCTTATTGGATATAGTTGTTCACATCGAATTTCAACAGTATTATACGAGGATTGATAAGTAAGAGAACAAAGGTAACGCAGTTTATTTTTACTTCGAAATGGTGTGTTTTTTGTTTTTTTTTTAATTGCAATTTATGAGCAATTTAACGCATTTTAAGCTGTAAAAACATTGTCTAGCTGACGGCCTATAGATACCTCAGCAGTGAATTAGAAGTTTAGAAAGTGGGCTGTTGAGGAGTCTGAGTCTCAAGAAACAATGGTGGTTCGGTCACCGACAATTATAATGAATATTTGACCAATAAATCATTAAAAGTAACGATTTTCCTCTGAACTTGTTTCATTCCAGGATCCCTACCTCTGTGGAATCCTGCATGTGATAATTGTCCTTATAACTTACAAATATAATATCAGCTCACCTTGCCTAGCATAATACGTTTGATTGTTTCTTGAGGGGGGATTGAGCGCCATTTCTGATGTTTCAAAATCTAAATTAAAGGCAAATGCAAGTACTTGTAGATAAAAGGAGCTTTTGAAGAATATTCAAGGTATATTGTGAATGCTGTTTTCCTGTGGTTTCTCTTGATTGATATACTTTAAACTTAATATATTATACTATTCTACCCAATAATTGATGCAACAATTGATTCAATTAATGAAAATAAAGATAAATTTAATGTATTCTTCAATGAGTTATCCTAACTGAATTACAGCAGTTCAGCTTAACATGTGTTAGATTATTACAACATTTAAGTATAACGTTTGTATCTCTATGACAGTATTAGTACATACAGGGGACAATCAATCAGAAATATAATTTTAGGTGCTAATAATTACTGTATAGCATAATAATTCATTTCAGTGATTAGCCTAAACTCAATTTTGTTGGGCTATGTGAGAGAGAAACAAGCTGCATACCAGCAAAAATAAAAGAGCTTGCTCTAGTACAATCAAAAGCGTTTTTAAGGAGTAGTGTCCAGAAATGAGGCACATTGGCAATCATAATGAATGTTTATACTAACTGTGAAACCTGCAGAAATCTTATATATTTCGCACCAGTTTAAAAATATGAAACGTTACTTGATTGTCATTACCTCTACTGTTTGCTTGCATTTTATCAATTCAGCTTGCAAGGTGTTGTAATCTTTAACAGAAGCCTGTGGTTTGTTTTTGATTACTGAAATGTAAATAACAAATATTTTTACTGGTTAATTCTGGAACCAAGTGATGCCTTGGTAGAATTGTCTACCCAAAGATAATGTCAAATAAAAGTCATTATTAATCTTCAGATATAACTCAAAACTGATTTGATTTCGATTTTAATAACTGTAGCATCAAATGTTGTGAAAATGTTGGCTTCATTTGGCCGGGGATAACGTGTCCTTTATTTGCCAGACAAAATGAAACGTATTTGATTAAATATATCATGCCATACCATATGATATCACATAATTCATTATTTGGTTCGCTATTTTTTTGTGGCAGGTAGCAAAGCAGCAGCAAGATTCTTATAGCGTTCACATGAGGAGACAGAGAACACACAGTAAATTAGTGTACAGCAGTATAACTTTATTCCATTCATATCATCAACCAACATTTTAGAGACAAAACAAAAAACATCATCAATATGCACGGTTTATCAAAACATGATGCATGACGATACATTTCTAGTTATTACACTGCATCACATAAATTCATCATCATCATACAGCTGTGAAATATTCCAAATGCAACTACAGTCAAACCTGTTATAACAGTCACCTCTATACAGCAGCCACCTGTCTATAGTGGTCACTCTTGCACTTTCTAAAATAGTATTTTCTATCGAATCAAACTTGTATGTGAAAGCCACCTGTCTATAGTGGTCAATTTATCTACCTCTTGTAGCTGGCTGTTATATACAGGTTTCACTGTATGAGAATTAAGATTGAAGTAATAATAAGAGTAGTAAGAGGCAGTAAATACAACAATGTGATTGATAGCATGTGTCATCATTCATTCAGAATAACCTTTAAAACACCTTTATAAAACGTGGTTCTAAATATAAATATAATAGCTATAATACGTACAAAAATAGATTTTACTGATTAGTTTTACATTTTAAAATTTGCTTTACATAATTTTTGGAAAATATTAATGTCAGTGATACCTTGAATCAGGGATGGCAGATTGTTCCATCTTAGAGCACCAGCTGATTAGAAAGGATGAGGATGGCTTGGCTTTAAATGTAGATATCATATTATTGCATATGCGTGTTTTGGTTGTGTGTGTCGAGAAGAGAGTAAGGTGGACAGCAGGGGAGGAGGTTGATGAATTTTAATTAATGAACCCAGGACAGCTGACTGAAAGTCACCCTGTCCTTGATTCTTATCCATTCAACCTGATTGAGCAAATTACGTAAAGCAGGGGTTCTGTAGTGATTCTGGAGCACTGTCCTTATACCTCTGTTCTGGAGCCTCTAGGGGCAGTCAATATGAAACTGTTTACAATTTTCCCAGACATAAGCACAGTTTTCAAAACAGGAAAGACAGTAGGGAACTTTCCACGAATAATGAAAAGTTTAGAATGCGTTCATGAATCCTTTAATGAATATGTGCAATGCTACAAAATTCATCCTTCATCAGAAATGTGGGAAGCGTAAAGTCTCTTTTGTGAATGATTGAAGTGATCTGGAAAGAATCAGTGGCAGACCGTTGCAGCTAAAACATTGATTAGAAAATTAGAAAATTGAAAAACTGAAAAAATTGACACCAAGGCAAACTAAGCATTTCTCAAAACACAGCAGAAGTTGCATATAATGTTAATTTAATTAGTTAATTTCAAACTGAACTTATTTAAATATTTTAATATCCTTGGTTGCGATCATCAGCCATCTTATGGATAATTGCTTCGCTATGGTGACTACTTGTGGTGTCACAGATTTGCAGTACATATGTAAGTCTATGTTTGGAAAAGTATATTTTCTTTTGTTATGCGAAATAGAAAAAGAAATCAAACAATTTAGGTCTGTCTGAATCACAATTGGAAAACATCAAGTTTGATAATATATATCTCAAATATCTTGCATCGAAAATGACTGAAAAAAAAATCGAGACAAACTCACACACGGCCATTGTTTTTGTATACAATAGGGTTATTTGAATACTATTCGAATATTAAAAATCTGAAAATCCATATATTCAATTAGCGATTTTGGAATCAAATAGCATCCCTAATAGATAAAAAAACGATTTATTTTTGATAAATTGTGTCATTTACAATTAAATGTTTTTAAATGTTGCAACATTTAAGTAGGGTTTTGATCTTAATTTTGTCAAAAACTTCAAATAATGCAGCCGCTTGATATTCAAGAAGCCCGGGTTTACTCTCTAAAATCAAATAATAATAATGAAAAATGAAAACACGACATCGTAAATAGATTTGTAAGTAAACTAATCATTCTGTTATTTTTGAAATGGGAGTTAAATTATGAAAAGCCACTTTCAAATACATGTTTGATTCTTATCTAAAACAGGTAAAACAAATTGATTGGATTTGAGTTCATGAACTGTTTATGAACACCTTATAAACAGCTCATTAACGTTAAATAGCCCATTATTGATAAACAGTTCAAGTTCATGAACTGTTTTCACTATGATGGATAGTATTTTGGATCTGGTATTGTGATAACCTGAAGACTGAAGCCTTTGTGACATCCGTGGTCAAAATTTCAAGCCGATAAGAAATGTCAAAGACATTGATACCTTAATAAGTTATTTTGTCATACGTTTCTTTTTGTGACGTCACTAATGATGAAAACTGTGGATTTATTAATTAGATGAAGTTGAAGAAACACAAATAGCAACTTACGTTGATGATTTGAGTTCAAGATTCCGGAATGCTATACCTTTTTGTGGACTTTAGTTTATAAAATTATGATTTGAATTGATTTCATATTGTTTACTGATTTATAGACCTACTGTCAGGGTCCGACAAAGTCCGGGAACCAGGTTCCCAGAAGGTTTCAGAAAATACCGAAGAATTCCGAAGAATTTGAACTTTTACCGTTCAAGTTTTGTAAATTAATTCCGAAGGTTGGAAGATTTCGTCAGTTATCCGAAGTTTTCAAATTAAAATAATTTGTTTAATAAGAATTAATATTTACATGTTTTATATTTAATATAACTATGTCTATATTCATCAACATAATCAACACAATTTTGCGTTAAATTAAAGAGTTTCCATTTTCAATCTAGGTGTCTAATTACACGCTCGCTTTGTTTCACTACAATGCGTGAAGTACTTCAGACGTCACAACATTCAAATTGAATAAATGACTAATTGATGTGATCTCGTAAACTCTTAGAAGCGAAAATATTTTATTCCCTCCTCGCCTTCACAATCATCGCGAGCAAACTAACAACAATATTCTGCGTTCAATTTGAAAATCCTGGGTATATTTGTTTATCTATCGTCTTTGTCTTTGAGTTGACGTGGCTTCTCTAACTTCAGCATCTTCACGGCTTTCGTTGTCTATACATTAAAGTATTTCTGTAACTATAAACATGTCTAGTTTTATTTTGAAACAAAATGAAGTATAATAATGCTCAATATGTCTACCTACAGTTTGGAAACTTCATAAAGATGTCCGTGTAGCAGGAGATTTGGCAATTCACGACTGGTGTTGTCTATAGTGGAGTCGATTAGCGATTTCATATTTACAACTATTTGCGTTGGCTTCAACTTCGAACATCGAACATATTTTGAACACTTCGATGATTGCGTTTATGATTGTATCGAGATTGTATTGTCTTTCCGTTGTAAACTATAATTTGCTGGTTAGAGATGTGTTCTTGGAACTCGACAAACAGTGAAGTTTTATAATGAAAGTGAAAGCCAGCCAAACAATTAACAGTTGTAATGCATTTCAAACAGTAAACCGAAGCCCATCCAAACTTCAACTAAAAAACAGCAATTTTATGATATGTAACTTACTTATTACTATATCTTAAATGAAAACCGACCGGGAATATGACTCAGAGACGGGCTTTTGAAACAAGATGAAACATTTGCGCAAAAAGCAGCATAGAAAATGATTATAAAACGTAATTTCCGTGGAAAATTTTCCACAGAAATTTGAGAAAAAACTCAGGTTCACGGAAGGTAAAATCTATTGTCGGACCCTGCCTACTGTTTTAAAAGAAAAGCTAGAAGATGATAGATGCATTGTCATTATGAGTTGTGTAAGTTGAACTCCTCCCTTCTAGAATGTCTAGAAGTCTAAGGAAGGTTCGCTTCAAAGCAGCCCGACAAAAATTGAATAGTGACGTAACAAACATAAACGCACGGCAAAATAAATGTATTAAAACATTGATATGTCTGTCATTCCTTATTGGATCGGCTTGAACAACCTTTGACAAATTAATTTTTTAGTGATTTACATACAAATCAATCATTAAAAATATTCATAAGGAGCGCTCACTGCAATGCCAGCATTGTCAATTGAGGTGCCAGCATTTTTCATGAACTGCATATAGGCTACAGAACTTTCCATATTTACCATTGCGAAAAACAGTTCAGGAGTTCATGAACTGTTCATGAACTGTCCCCGAGTGTTCATGAACTGTTCATAAAAATTGGGACCATTTAAAGTTCATGAACTGTTCATGAACTGTTCATGAACCGCTGAACTGTTTTTCGCAGGGGTACTGACCCACATAATTAGCCTTACCTTCAGATATTGAACTATTATCTTGTTCAGTTGCATCTACACACAAATATATATATAAAGAGAACATTAACACTACAAGAATATTTTTCAAATGCAATATCTCTGATAACCGCCTGCATGCTATTAGAAATGGGTTACCCACGTTGTTAGATGATCAACTTCAACAGGAATTGAAATTTATCTCCAATTTTATTTACTGCAAATTCTATAGCTTGGAGGCACTGAAGGGGTTGACAAATGCTACAGACATTGAGTTGCGATATAACATTGTACACACATACAAAGTTTGCCCTCCGATCGGCTGAGAACTGAAATGGAACAATGGTGGGATGATGATGTTCACGTCGCCAGTGATGCATAGCCGTTTTTATGGTAATCGAATAGGGAAAACCCTTGTTTTAATAGAATGTGGTCAGGTACCGCAAAAATAGCTTTGGAAAAGATTTGATTTGTTTTGCTACAAAAAGGATATATCAAAAATATAAACAAAACTTTTTCAGTAGCATTGTTTAAGAAACAGTGTTTAGGTGATGCTTTTTACAAAAACATTGGTTATAAATTGCGAACTGATAGATGAACTCTCTTTTATATGTCAAGATATAGCATAATGATATTACTTCAACATTACCACAAACTGTAGGCCTACGATTTTTATTTCATTGAACTAACCCTTTTCGTAAGATATGCCAGGGCGGTCCTGAAAAAGTCATTTTGATCTCAAGGCCAGTTTCTATCTTCAACAGACAAACGTCAAAGTTTAACATTGTTTTAGGCTACATACAAATCCTGTAACGATTAGCTTCTAGTATTTTAATTTATAAACTTTCTTAGTTTATTAGGTTTTCAAGTAAATTAAGCAAATTACAATGATATAAAATGGCAATAACATATTATTCGTTTTTTCTGAGTATTACAAAATGCTAGGGGAAAAATAGGCCTACCCTTAGCATCCCAAAATTAAATTTGAGGGCAACCAGCAATGAGACTGAATAGCCTTGGTTGGTTAGAGGGAGTAGCCTAGAGTCAGGCGCGGATCCAGACGGGTGCACGTAGGTCAAATGCCACCCCTAAATTTTTCGGTAAAATTTAAAGATGACGTCACTATAAAATCACGTCGTCGTTCATTTGTTAATGATGAATTTATTTTGTATTTTGATCAAAATTATCATTCCTTTTTATCTTCTGTTCAATTATTTTTAACGATGAACTTTCAATATTTAATGTTCGTATTTATTTTGTAATAAATCGTATTGAATTCAATTTTCAGCGTTTAACGTTTTGATTCCCTCAGAAGTTGTACTAAATTACGTAATATACTGAAGTCAAGCGGGGCTGCGGTATGCTGCGGCAGTAGAAAAGATCCACACCAGCGTCACGACTACAGTTTTGTGGTCTTAAAAAATCGATTGTTTATAACTCTGCCTATTGTTTCTGTCTCAAATTTGTTTAACAATTGACCTACCGTCGGCGAGCTCGTTGCCAAAGAGAAAACAGGACTGACCTACTCATCCGGGAGCTATTTTGACCGCCCATCCCACTTCTTTTGTGCGTTCGAGTCACCGATTGGTGAATTGGCTGAAAAAATAACAATTGACCTACCCACGTGGTAGTTTTGACCTACAGAATTTGAGGAAATTTTGCCTGTGTTTCAGGGTCGTAATCTTAAAAATATGTTCGCAGAAATTGCATGCGCTGTGCTCAGTCTTGATATCTGATTGGATAAATTCAAAGTAACTTCACATGGCGGTTCTAGATATTTCTGCAGTTTTATTCAACGGTCTTGTTCTCGTGTGACTATCAGCGTTGAAGCATCAGAACAAATTCAAAGCAAATCTACTCTGCTATAAACCATGTTTATTGCAATGGTCATGAATAAAGAGACAAACCATGTTTATTGCAATGGTCATGACGACAGAGATTACCTATTTTATCAAGACTTTCTTCGAATTATTACGAATTGATCCCTAATAATCAACAACGAGATATTTTTGGAAGAATGAATTGAAAGGCAGATAGATTTACACGCAGAAATTATACGCAGTAATTAGAAATTGTACAAACTGGTAGTGAACTCGGAGGAAATGTGTAAGTACGTCTGTTATATAAATAACGTTGTTTATATCATTTCAACCTGAACTCAATTGTGTCGCAATTTCCAAGGTCGACAAAGAATAAATGAATTTGAACCTGACAAAAGCAACCAGAAAGAGGGCAAAGTCAGACAAGCCATAACAATTGTTTATATTTGAAATAATTGTGATTGCAGTTCTGATTTAATTTAATTTCGATTTACAGTGTTATGAGAATGAAATTTCAAAATTAAAATTGCGTGTCTCGAAACTGTAATTTGTCGTAGACAAGTGTTCAAAGCATGTCACTACTGTGTTTGAATTTGTCACGCTATTGGATTCTTCTGACTGCTTGTCCGTCCTTTTTGGGTTCATTTTGCTGTTATTAGTCTCTTGCAAATTGTTGTAAATCTAACCTGGCATAAAAATTTGAGTACCGAAATTAGAAAGCACAAGCCGGCCCAACTGTTGACATAAAAAATACGGCAATGGAACTCAATGCTACAACTATTTACCTTGAAAACTTTATCCCTGGAATAGACAATGAACTTAGCTTTGTGGATTTCTTGATCAAAGTGGTAAACTCACTTCAAATACCAGGACTATAGGGATTTCTAATAAAATGGAACAGCTTATAATCGATATAAATCCCGCATAAATTCATCAATTTTATATAACACTACACCCTTTCAAGAGTGGATATCCACTTATAATAGTTCATATATGTATGTTTTATTTGTGGATTGTCATTTTTTTAATGTTGCAGATTGTAGCTGAATTGTATATTGGATATTGAAGACTTATTCTTGATGAAGTGAAGTTCAATATAATTATATATATTTAACTCAAAATAGCCATTACAATTTAACATTTATTGTCATTGTATGTTCATCGTTATGTGATTTTTGGACTGACTCCTTTCTTCTTACTCAATCTTTCTTTGGTGTACAAAATGGGCATGGCAAATGACGTAATTAATTTTGACCCCCATAAAATAATTCCTGGATCCGCGCCTGCCTAGAGTTTGTGGGTATCAGCGGCTTTCTCGGGGGGTGACCCCAGGGCACCCCCGGGGGGGGGGTTTGCAAAACAACCTGTGCAAAAGTCATTTAACCCCCCGGGTATGGGACCAATAATTTTCAATAATTCCCCTCCCCCCAGGGACGAAAAAGTATCAAAAATGATGAATCATTTTCATTTTCTTACAAAAGATTCAACTACGATACCCAGAGAATTACACAATTGTACAAAACTGTTGTTAAACTTAATTAAAATTAAAATATCAAAATTCCATGTGTTGGAGATAGGCATATTTGAGTATTAAAGATTAGATGCAAAGCCAGAAAGAGCAATTCCGAATATAGTTTTGCTCGTTTTGAATATCGTTTTGAATAAAGTTTTGCTCAACAAACAACAGCTTTGCATGAGAAATACAAGTGAAGAAACGAGATGCATTCAGTACATAATTGCGGACACTTTGGAAAACCGGCTGAACAGCATTACAAATCTCATGGGGTAATTTTCTGCTTCTGCAAAACGGAGAAAATCCCCCTCCCCTCCCTCAGGGGCTCATGTTCTCTAGCAAATCTCAACAAATCCCCCTGTGTCCCCGGGGGTTTGCCGCTGATACCCGCTTTAGCATTTTGAATTTTAAAACGTTGATTTGCCTGTCATCATACCCACACAATTTTACTCGTTTAATTCAATGTTCAATATATCTAATAATGTGACTTCTAACCTCTGATAGCGCTAGCCTTGAATGTCGATGGTTGATCAGGTTCTCTTTGTCTTTGTTTTGGATTATAGTACACCGATCCTGCAGATAATGATTGACTTTTAGGGCTGTTAATTGTTGACAGCCTAGAATCAGACATAGCATTCGGACGTATCTCAAACATTGATGGATCAGGTTGTTTTTCTACTGGTTCTGTTGTTCGAGATTGCTTTAAGAAATCCCTCATTAGTTTTGAATCAAAATCTCTTGGTGAAACGCCCAGCATCGTTTCATCAGCCGTTCCAAGTTTTATAAGTGTATCTGCTTCATCTTCATCCCAATCGAATGGATTTGACTTGCCTTTTCTTTTTATACCTTCTTCATCTTCCGAAAAACTCATCTTTACATTCAAAACTCTGGCTAAACATTTATAACTGGTGCTTCTTAACTTCTGTTTTTGTTGTGTTGCAGCTTACTTATGTAAGTCTGGCCTGTCGCATCTGCTCCATCAGGAACATCGCATGGGCTTGGACGAGCTTGTTTGTTTATTATGCAGAAATCCAGGCAAATAAAGCCTATAAGTTCAAATTTTCTTCTACAATCACAAAAACAGATACCATCGAAATCACTATTTCAATACAACCAAATCATGGCATTCGTACAAAAAATTATCGCTTCAGCAGTTCATTTTAAACGTAATGTTTTAAAGTAGAAATTTCAAGGCCAATTTGTGCCAACGCGAACCATGGGACTAGAAGGGACTGGGAAATAGGCCTACTTGACTGATCATTGGCAAGCTGAATGTTGTCATTTGAAATTTTGCGTTGTCTGTTCGTTGGTGGCTTTGGTATTTCGATAAGGACCGAGGGTTTGAAGGCCACAAACAGAGATTCAACTGTGAATATAGCCCAACAATTTTTCAAGGTGAGGGATAATGTAACGGTTGTTGCCTTCGTTTGCCAGTTTTCTATTTTTCGATATAGTAAACTAAAGGCCAACATACAGTACATTAATTTTTAGTCATTCATGAATCATGATTAGGCCTATAGTAGCCTACAGTCATTTTGAGCCAATATAAGCCTTAACCTCACACAAATTGCAACAGAAGCATTTTTCATCAATTCGAGGGTCAAATTTTTAAAGGGGCAAAATTGACCGGCGACCGATGCGAGCTTAAGTTGAATTTATGCTTAGCGTAATTCAACCGTCTCGCTTTGAAACTATTGTTATACGCAGGCCTAATTTGTTGTAAATTCATGTCAACAATGAACATTGTGTTATAAACAATAAACATGCACGTGATCCTAAGTGCCTAGCGCCTGCCGGTCATTTTTGCTCCTTTAACAACATATCCAAAATGTTCCGAAATCGGAGTAGGCAAAATGCCTCGATTTCGTAATTCGATTAATGGTATTCCCTGTAGAAACATGAAAGCGAGGCTGTCCAGTTTCAGTGAAATCATGTGATTTGATTTGAGGAAATACCATCAGATATAGTAGCCCTGCATCATTTAGCTCATATAATGTGCTTAAAATGTCTTTACTGTCACTATGTATCAAATTACCAAAACGAGGCTATGTATGAAGATTGAACAAATCGACATAGAAAAACATATACACGGTAAGTAAAAAATGTTATTCATTATGTTTTAACATTCCACTAGCAGTATAGATCATGCAAGTACTTTATTTATCTTATTTAGAAAATACAACTAGGTAAGATATAGATTATGCACAATGAACAATTTCAGGCAAATGCCTAGGGATGTTCATGATCGCAGATATTTTTGACAGAAATTGACTATTACGATTTGATGATAAGCCTACAAAAAACAGCAGAAAAAGATATCTATTAGAAATGTTAAATTAAATTAAACTGAAGAACTAATACCTTGATTACTCCTCGACAGGAAATCAATGTAACTTCATATAGACTACAGTTACCCAGTCGTTCATGTTACTAATTTAACCATGGAATAAAAATTGAACACAGTAACTTCGCCTAAAGGTTATGCCCAAAATGTTGAGTATATCCTATACACATATACAATCGAACCTGCTATAACAGCCATCTCTATGACTCGACCACCTGTCTAAAGTGGTCATTCTTGCAATGTCTTGAAATAGTATTTTCTATTGAATCAAAGATTGATGAGCTTGGCTGCAGTTTTGGTGATTTACTGTATGAACGGTTCAAGAACGTTAGATGGCCCCAAGTTTTCATGGATTGTTCATGAACTGTCCGCGAATGTTCATAAATTTTTTATGAATAGTTCATGAACTGTCAATGAACTCCTGAACTGTTTTTCGCAGGGGATGTATCAAATCTGTTGTATAACAATCTTTCTCGGGAAAATAGTTCATAAATATTAAATGGTCAAAGCTTCATGAACAATTTATGAGTTCATTAATTTATAACAATTTATTAATTTATAATTTGTCCAGTAGCTCATGAACAATTCATGGACTATTCATAAGCAGTTCATAAACCTTCACGGAAAAGTGAAGGTTTTGAAAACTTGGGGTCAATTAACGTTCATGAACTCCTGAACTGTTTTTTGCAGGGATATTATGAAGAGCTGCCAAACATATCTTGTGAACCCTACAGTTTTACTCATTTGTATTCAAAGTTACAAATTATGTTGACGGTTATTAATTAATTAATGGAATGATAATAGTTGGTGAATTTTGTAAATTTTAAAAGTGGCGCAAATTATTTTCTTCATACAAGTTTCCTTTGTCTGCTTAGACGAACCAAGAACTTGAAAAAGAGTAAATCACCAAAACTGCAGCCAAGCTCATCAATCTTTAATTCAATAGAAAATGCTATTTCAAGACATTGCAAGAATGACCACTTTAGACAGGTGGTCGAGTCATAGAGATGGCTGTTATAGCAGGTTCGATTGTATATGTGTATAGGATATACTCAACATTTTGGGCATAACCTTTAGATGAAGTTACTGTGTTCAATTTTCATTCCATGGTTAAATTAGTAACATGAATGACTGGGTAACTGTAGTCTATATGAAGTTACATTGATTTCCTGTCGAGGAGTAATTAAGGTATTAGTTCTTCAGTTTAATTTAATTTAACATTTCTAATGGATATCTTTTTCTGCTGTTTTTTTGTAGGCTTATTATCAAATCGTAATAGTCAATTTCTGTCAAAAATATCTGCGATCATGAACATCCCTAGGCATTTGCCTGAAATTGTTCATTGTGTATAATCTATATCTTACCTAGTTGTATTTTCTAAATAAGATAAATAAAGTATTTGCATGATCTATACTGCTAGTGGAATGTTAAAACACAATGAATAACATTTTTTACTTACCGTGTATATGTTTTTCTATGTCGATTTGTTCAATCTTCATACATAGCCTCGTTTTGGTAATTTGATACATAGTGACAGTAAAGACATTTTAAGCACATTATATGAGCTAAATGATGCAGGGCTACTATATCTGATGCTTCCTCAAATCAAATCACATGATTTCACTGAAACTAGACAGCCTCGCTTTCATGTTTCTACTGGGAATGCCATTAATCAAATTGCGAAATCGAGGCATTTTGCCTACTCCGATTTCTAAACGTTTTGGATATGTTGTTAAGCATAAAATTTGACCCTGGAATTGATGAAAAATGCTTCTGTTACCATTTGTGTGAGGTCATTTTTTATAATGACTGTACTACTACTATTGAATAGTCATGCAATGCAGGCTAGGCTAGGTTAGGCTCAGGAAGGGTTATTTGAAGTAATAATTTGATCAATATTGCTTTTGCTTTTTCTTTTTTTTTTATTCTAACACAAGATATATTTCAAATTTTTAAAACTTAAAAAGTAAAATATATCTGTATGTACATATTTCAAACTAAAAATGAATAAATATTAAATAAAAATTAAATAATAAACAAATAAAAATCCTAGTAATCCAAAGTTAAGCGTTTTGATTAAAATAAAAGAATTCGTCAAGCGACCATTCTTCAAAGTTCCCATAATGCTAGTTGCATTCCCATGTTGTATGGCAATACTAATTCTTTGGATAAAAAATAATTGCGCTCTTTTCTCTCCAGTTGTCTTGATAAGCATGGATCTGAGTTCGCAGATGAAATGTTTCGCTTCATTACCGAAAGAACCTCAGTGACTCGGTTCCAATGGGTCGGACATGGTATCTGTTTGACAGGCTTGTATATTTTTTGTTTTTTCGTTCCTCTGCTCTACTTGCGACTGAGTCTGCTTGTTGGTTGATAAAGTTTGATTTGATATTGATAGGGTGTCTACACACGTGAAGTCCCATACCAGACATTTTCCTTTCTTCCAAGGAATTTTGGTCAGACCATCTGGTTGTTTTCCATCTTCTCTTGACAATCCTGCTGGCTCTTATGTGGATGGAATGTGAGCTGAAGACAATAATCGGTGGATAATCGGTTGACTTCGGAATGCCTTGACCATCGACCAGCTGATCTTTTGCATGCTAGGCCATGATGTCCATATGTGAGCACTGGCATGCCACAACGACAAGTATGCTCTTTGCATATGTTCATGCCAAGTCGGATAGACAATGCTATTGTCAGCTGTTGGTTGTCTAGGAATAGACCAAGCGTCGGCGATAGTAGGGCATCAACCCAAGCATCACATTCTTTGCATTGGCAGGACAGCAAACTACTTTGTCAGTTTTAGAGCAATCTGCAAGTACCGGTAGTTTTTCCACCTTTGAAACTGAAACTTTTTCATCCAATTCCATTCTGTGAACTTCCGTTCGTCATGTTTTCCCATACTTTTATCGAGACTTCAAATCCTGGTACATTCTTGCTTTTCAAGGCAGTGTTGAGGAAAAAAGTCTATTGTGTTACGTACAGCTTAACTGTATGTAACCTGAGTAAGTGTAACCTGATATGAGCGTGACTGCTATTATCGAATATGTATGTAACCTATGTTTTAGTTTATTCCCCTCGTGGCAACTGTACGAACATGTTGTATTGAAGTCTTAATTATATACTATCAATCTATCAGCTTGATTGTGACATGGTGTCAGATGTTAAATTTATTATATTACTACAAGTTATTTTATATTTTCCATTATACTTTAATTACTAACTGTTAAAATCAGCGTTAGCCAAAATGGCACAATATCAACAGCCAGCGAAATTTTCATTTAAACCGGCCGATTGGGAAGATTGGTTAGATGATTTTAACCGGTTCAGAAGAATTTCGTTTCTTGATAAACAAGTTGGTGAAAATCAACGAGATGCTTTAATTTACTGCATGGGTGGCAGAGAAGCTTCAAAGATTTTTAAAACGTTATCGTTGGATGCTAAAATAAAGCCAGATGACGCAGACGAATATTATAAAGAAATCAGTGAGAAATTTACAGGATATTTCATCCCTAAACGAAACATAATACATGAACGGGCGATTTTTAACGAAAGGAGACAAAACCAAGGGGAATCCGTTGAAGAATATATTCGGTCATTACAAGAATTAGTTATTCATTGTTCGTATATCGACGCAGATGACCACGTGCGTGATCGTCTTGTTCTTGGTCTGAAAGACAAACAAGTCAAGCAAAAATTACAGCTTACCAGTGGATTAACTTTGGCCAAAGCTATTGATATCTCAAGACAAACAGAGATGATTAAAATGCAAATTAAACAACAATCGCGGATGAATGAAGATGATGATAGCGTGTCGAGCGTGAATGAAGAGTTAAGTGTTCAAGAGTTGCGGTCAAACAAAGGTCGATATCAGAGGAATTGGTCGTCAACAGCAACACGAACAACGCGTCAAAATCAAGATTGCAGCCAATGTGGATATCAACACGAGCAAGATCGATGTCCTGCAAAAGGAAAGAGTTGCAACAAATGTAAACGACCAGGACATTTTGCGAAAATGTGTCGTTCAAAGAATATCAGGGAAATAGTAGAAGTTGAGACAGACGAGGATAGCAATGATGAATTTTATTTGGATTCCATTACATACAGATACAACAAAGCCAATGCGGAACCATGGAATATAAACATGAAGATAAATATGAAAGATATAGAATTTAAATTGGATACTGGTGCAGACGTTACAGTTATTACAGAGAGCACTTGGAAAAGTTTATATCCGAAACCTGAACTTGCAGCCGTAAGTAAACACCTGTCATCGCCTGGCGGGGCAGTTCGTTGTGTTGGTAAGTTTACAACTAAGTTATGTCACGGTTCAACGTTTGAGAACTGTGAGATATATGTAATCCGTGGAACGAAAAACAATTTGTTAGGACGAAATGAACTCATTACATTTAATCTAATTAAACGCATTGACAATATTGAAAATAATATATTTGCATCTTTTGGTAAAATGATTACAACACCAGTAAAAATCACCCTTAAGGATGGTGCTACTCCTTCTTGCGTGACAGCTCCAAGTAGAGTACCGTTTCCTATTTTGCCTGAAGTTAAGAAAAAAGAACGTTGGAAAGAAAAACAACATAGAAATACAACACATAGTACAACAGGTGTTGCACCAGCTGTAGCGCTGATGGGACGAAATCTTCAGACGAAATTGCCAGTTCTACCATCAACTCTCATACCAAAATCACCAGTGGATAGACAGATGAGGAAAAATGATATTCAACAAAAAGAAAGGTACAAGAAAAATTATGACTCTCGAAATGGAGCACGAGATTTACCGGTATTAAAAGTAAATGATTACGTACGTACTCGTATTGGGAAGGATAACAAATGGAGTGAAAAAGGGAAAATTATTGCTGCTAATAAGTCAAGAAGATCATACTTAATTAAATTCAATGGAGCAATATACCGGAGGAATCGGCAACATCTAAAGTTAGTACCAAGTATTACTACTGATGAAGAAGATCATGATCTAGAAGTAGCCGATGATACTAACGATAATGATGTATTGCAAAATAATGGGAGAAATGGTGATACAAATGGTGATACAGC
>OU744448.1:20922314-21074463 GCA_916610825.1 Haliclystus octoradiatus
GTTTTGTAAATTTTAATATTTTTATATTCGCCAAATTACATGATTACCTTGGAGTCTGTCAAGGAACAGCCACATTGAAAGACGGAGATGTTCACAAGAGGAAAAGGCATAACGACGGTTGTGATAAGGAAGAAATCCAAAGGTTGATTATGCACAATGAAATTTGAGTAAAAAGGAAGCAGTTTACTTCATCTGGACAAATTTACGAAAGTGTTACACTCTGTGGGCTGTTTCTTCCACTATGATAAGGCATTATTGAAGAAGATAGGAAAACTGGGGTTGAAAAAGGCATATTTGATTAACCGTCCAGTGGAAAGAGTCCTGAAGGCAGCAAATGCATCGCCTCTGTTGCCTGTAGGGCTTATGTCAAGGGTTCTAAATTTGGTTGATAGTCCAATCACATGGCATACATATCATTTGAGGGCTGAGGTGTTGATCACAGCTGAAGCCTATGAAAATTTTCAATCAATGCCTGATGACATCATGGGGTTGTTGTGAATTTGAAGTGAGCGGAGAATGTAAGGGGGTAATGAAGAGCAAGCCTTCAGCATTCTATAGTAATAGATGTAATAGAGAAGAATGCCCAACTGTTCTTCAAAGTTCGGTATTACTCTCTACACGGTTAACAGATATCCTGAAAAAATTCAGATTTGACTTGGAGAGAACGTTTAATGTTCACAGATTCATACAGTACATGTTATGAAAAGATAACCAAAGAAGGTTAGTGTGGAGGCATAAAGTCAAACGTTATATATGATATAGGTGACCATTTTATCATCAAATTTGCATGTGAAGTACACACTTCACCTCCTGATTTTGAAATGACGATGGTACCTACCAATACGAAAAAGATACCTTTAATATTGAACGTATTTTTCAACAAAATACCATTGGCAATAGAAATACTAGACACTATTTACAATTCCAGCGCAGTTATTACTTTAGAAGGTGACTCTCGTCTTTATAGTGGGAACTATGTGTCATACTGTAGAACAAATAGCAAATGCTATCAGTTATATAACGATTTGAAGAAAGAAACTACTTTCCCAAGACCAATTAAACGGGTTGTCAAAAGACATTCAAAAATCATGCAAATGTAATAATTGTTGCAGCGATGGAATTTTAGTGGATCGAATCATTCTTGGCGTACAGATGCCAAGACTAGAGAAAAGTAATTAGAAAAAAGATCTGGATTTAAAAACAGCAGTTGATCTATGGCTTGTACAAGAAGCAAGGTATGTACATCTCAACAATATTGATGGCAATGACGCAGAAATCACAGACGCAGTCTCAAATTACAAGAGAAATACTATAGGCAAATCTGGCAAAACATCAATCACAAAGACGTCATCAGGCACAGTAAATAAATGCCTCTTTTGTTTAAAAAACCATTCTACTGGCTAAGATAATTGTTTGGCCTTTGGTAAGAATTGCAATAAATGCAAGTAGGCTAACCATTTTATAGGCACAGCCGCTTGTAGTAAAGTTATTTTAAATATGTTCACAACTAGAACAGACATTGATAATAATGAGCTCTGCATAGACATTGGTTTAGTGAATTGCAACCAAACAAATTAATTAAGGGGATTATCAATACTGGTGAAGCAGTGCCTTTTGCTGTATGTGCAGTTACCATATCGTAATGCAGCAGAAGGTGACCAAGAGGTGGTAAAAAGATAAGAATTCAGTTGCAATTAAATAGTTAAAAAAACATCAGGAGCAATCTATTATTATTAATTCAAAGTGGCACATCCTAGCCAACGTGTGTCAGCTGATTTTGCTAGAAGTCTTATTTTAGGCTGTTCTGATTCTCTTTCCGACACTGAAAGTAGTGAAAATGATGAATCTTATACAGCTGTTCAGATTGTAGTATGGTTGACGCAATAGATGACGAAAGTATTGACAAGGACATAAACATTGACGTAAAAAATGAGTCTGACCAAAATCATCTCAAAAAGTTTGTAACACCAGCATAGAAAAGGAATAGACAGATTTAGCTCCAACATCTGATGAAGAGGTATATAAAATTGCAAAGAAGATCTCAAATAAGTCATGTGGTCTGGATCCTCTTCCTTCAACGCTTTTCCAACACAGTTTAATAGATCTGATACCAGTCATGCGAAAGATCGTAAATGCATCATTCGTGGAATTCACAATGCCCTCTACGTTGAAGGATGCCCAATTAGCAACTTCAAATTTTGGCAACTTCAGACCAACTGAATAAAAATGCAGGTGGAAATATAGACAGTATAACCCTAATAAGCCTGCAAAATACGATATTAAAACTTTTGGACTTTGTGATGCAACTGAGTATGTTTATAATATATTGACATATTTTGGGTCACACACGTCCTCTGTTGCCTTTGACTATGGGAACAGGGGGAATGCAGAAAAACTGTTTGAAACATTATTGGTCCCCCTTGGAAAGGGGCATCACATTTATGCAGACCGGTATTACACGACCCATGCTCTAATTAAATTTCTGAATGATAGAAAAATGTATTATACAGGAGCATTGGACAGGAACAGGGTGAGGTTCCCCCAGAAGTAAAAACCATTGGTTGTCCCTTGGAATATATATTTTTTCCTTTATTGTCGGTTTCGTCACATTTCATTGAACCTCAAACACGTATCCAGGTGAACAAGGAATGGAAGGAGCCATTGATCCTGTGGAATGTTGTTTTGACTGACAAGGGCCAGAAAAAATCGCCAGCATTAACTCGATTATTAAATCCAATCCAGAAGCTGGAAAAGGAATTAATTGAAACATTTGAAACTGAAAAGAAAGATGAACCGGTGGGCGGAGATTTAGATAATGGGGAACCTCAAATTTACATTGAGCACTTTTCCATGGAAGAATTGCATTATACATTGAAAAGAAATGGTGGACGAGTAATAGGTCTATACGACGAGATATCGCTGTTATATGAACAGCTTGACAAATATAAAATGGAAATTCTGATAGAAAGACACTACTATCACTTATAAATGGCAGTCCATGGCGACGGAATTTTAGAAGTTCACACTCCGTCATACATGTAGCGTGCTTCAATATTGCTGGATTTGTCCAACCTGATGTGATAGTGAATCTTATGAATGGAAACAACTATGATGGTTTATGTGATCGGCAAATATTTGTATGCCCTGCAGAAATTGACGTTGATTACGATGAGATGACGCAGCCACCACCAACAACATCGCTTTTTGAAGATATTTTCAAGGTCCTGGACAAGGAACATAGTTCCAGCAACAACTTATATTATTTATCCGAGGTGGCCCACATAGAGTTCGTTGCATTTCACGATAACTTAAACGAGCGGAAAAGGCAACAGCATAGAAGAAATAAAGACAGGAAAAGTGAGCTTTCCAAAGCAAAAGGGCAAGTAGTTCGTCTGGCGGCAGTTAGTTACGCACTCCACCAGGCGATCATGCACACCAATAACAGTAACTCCGTCGATGTCCAACAACGCGAATGGTCCTACGAGATTCCTACAGAGTTTATGCAAAAGGCCATTTGTTTGATGAACTTCTGTATTGAGCAGAAGTTCGCACTTGGAAAGCCGGCAATTGAAACAACAGAGTTAGTGATCGAGAACGAATAGTCTAGTTTGGATTTAACGCAATAAAAATCGACAGAAATGTATTTGCTGCGGAAATCACAAAAATTTGTCGATCGGCATTTGTCGCGCGACATTTGCAAGATTTAGCACTTTCTGAATAAATTTGCAGTAATTAAGGTCTAAGTTCATTTAGCAAATTATAATTCTTCATATCATTTACTCAATGTTACATAATAGTACACGAAGTATATTCAATTATTCAATAGCCACTTTACAGCAATCATTTACTATTTCTAACGCCATGGCAATGCCTATTAAATATAAATTCTAATGGGCTGGTTCCTTTTTGTTGGCCATTCAGGTAGTGATACATGTTGTGATGAAGGTCAAAGTAAAACCATCGACCTTGTTGTGAGTCTGTATTTGCTAAAATCCATTTCATTTGATTAAAACGCTTTATTGCTGTCTTTCTGGACCTTAATGCCCAATACTGTGATGTTATTATCCATTTCATGATAATTTGCGGTGGGCATCCATTTCCAAAAAGAAATAAAGTCATTACAAATGTTTCTTTATCCGTCATTGGTTTGCTCCAAAATATTTGCGTTATCTATTGAGGCCACTTTTTAATATGGTAGAAAAGTTCCCCATCAATTTCCTTCAACAATGATGCCCTTTCCAAGTAAATGTCCTTTTTTTTGGTAAAAGGTATGCTGTTCGGAATAGTGACAAAACATGAGAGCGACCGTCTGGTATGACTGAGATTACTGTATTTCAGAATTCACTAATTTGAAAGATAATACATACAATTAAAATACTAATTAATTACATACATAAGATAAACAAACGATTAATGATAAATATAAATTGAACTTACATCGGTGGCTATTCCAGGCGGCGGTGTATATTATAGCCGTAACATATAAACTTTATTCACTATATGAGATTTGACCATATTATTCCTTTCTCTCTTTCTACAACTAACGATACAATTTAACATACACAATTTACAGAATTGATTTTAACAGTAGGATATCTAATTTACACGACATATTAGCACATATACAAATGTTTCCTGCTACGCTAAATAATTTCACACTTCTATATAAGGTAATTTAAAAACATCAAATTTGATTGTAATAATATTCTAAACATATGCTTAGACAAAACGACTGCATATCGTCCATGGCAACGGATGCTTTGTAGAGTCCTTTTTGTACAAGAAAGACATATATTTATTCTACATTTATAGATTATTTCAATGAATATCGTAAAGGTGTATTTCAAAAGTGATAAATATAAAGGAAATGTATAAAGCTGGACGTGTCCACAAGATAACTCCTGTGCATTCCATTTCCAAAGTAGCACACCTGGTGGTATGCCTCAGCACTGCTTGTTACAAAACATTTTATTACGGCTCACTTCCGGACAATGCAGCTATATACAGGCTGCATTTCACAGATCACGGGAATTTTTTTTCGAAAATTCACGTTTCACGCATGACAAATTCTCATTGCTGCTTACATCCAGCTGTTTCCCGCTCTGGTTCCCCTAGGGTGGTAGCTGGCTTGAGATATTGATTGGCAAATATGGAGCCGTGAATATTTATTCAAAAAATCATGTCAAAAATAAAAACGGTCACCCGCTCGGTCCATCAGTAGGACAAAAATTCAACACCAATCATTCATCTGTTTGTTCTCTGTCAGCATAATTTTGTTTTTCGAGGCTACATCAAAGTGAGTCTTTCCTTCTTCAATTTTTAAAATACAGCCATTTTTGCATATTTGTTATGATCAAGCATGGCAATATCGACGAGATCTCGGGGGCGGCAAGGTCAAAAAAGGTTAAGGGCAGGGCGGCAGATTACAATTTTTGACTTCAGGAGCACTCCAAATTCAGAATTTCCTCAAAATTGTAAAGAAAATTGTTAAAAGTAAAGGAACACCTACTTAAAAAGGCTTATTTTTAGGCAAAATTTTCCATCTCGGGGGAGCAGGTGCCATGCTTTGCAGACCGGGTTATGATCAATTCAGATACAAAGCCAGCAAATTTTCATTTTCACTGGAAACACGATTTCTTCACACAATTGAACATGCCTTGGTAATAGCATTATCTCTGTCTTTCCATTAAGGGCATATTAACCTAATAAATTCTTTGGCATAGATTCGATTTTCGATGGTATGGAATTGCAAAATATTTGATCAATGATAATATACTACGAAGCAATTAGTTCAAGATAAAAATAGTTACAGACCTTTCCCAAAACTAATGGAATTTCATGTCTGTTACAAATTCAATTAGAAATGCAAAATTGTTGAAAGTGAGCATAGCAATGAGTCTACAATTACAGCAAACTACAAAAACAAATTAACAATTACAAAATAGAAGCCCCATCGTATTCGGATATAATACAGCAAAATACTGCAAGTAAAATATTTTATTTCAACTTTATGTAGCTTTAAATATAAATTTTCGACAATGTCTCCTTCAATTTAATAGATTACAATAAATCGTAGAAGGAATATTTTAATCAAATCACCGGCTCTAGTAACAAATAAAACAAAAATGGCTGTACAGTATTTGGTAGTAGGCCAGAATCTATCGACCTCTGTGCTTGCGTCAGACTTCAGCATAGAGATAATAGCGAACCTCAGATTCATGGAGCGGTTTCTCGGGATAGAGACTCTTGCCTAATTTCGTAGCATTTCGATTTTCAAAGAAGAAGGAAAGACTCATTTTGATGTAGCCTCGAAGACAAAATTATGCTGACAGAAAACAAACAGACGAATGACTCGTGTGGAATTTTTGTCCTACCTATGGCCGAGCGACTTACTGACAACGTGACCGTTTTTATTTTTGGGATTACCTGTCGTGGATTAATTATCGTCATTTGTATATTGTAACTTCCTTTTGTATCATGTATTCTCTGCTTGTAAACAATCACTGGAATTCGTAATCCTCTATTTCTTTTTAAAACTTGATGTAACATTAAATCATTATATTTCCTGATTATAATGTGAAAAGATGTGTGCGTATTTTACAAAATTTGATGAGCTCAATGCCTACTTATTTGCCCAACATCATTTTCCAATCGGAACACCAAACCGTTGGGAGTTAACTGCTCAGTTCGTAAGAGGTATTTCAAGTGCACTGTCAAGAGATTACCCAATAGTTTGTATTGGAAAACGAACGAAGAAGAAGGAAGAAAGTTCAATGTACTTGGATTTAAAATCTGCCAAATATTGCCGTGTTGTAAATAAGATGCTTCCAAAAGCAATGAAGGAACAGTTGCTGTCAAACTTTCTAGGAGAAAGTGGTAGAAATGCTATGAAGTCAATAATTTTATTGCCATTTGAAATGAAATGTTGTAAAAGAGCAATAAAGATGGACGGCAGACCATCATTTCCATTGGTGTACACAATGACTGGAACGTACGTTGGAGCTCTATTTCATGGGGAGTGTCAGACTTGTAAAACCAAGTTTTATCCAAGTTACAAGGTTGTTGGCAGCAATAAAGCTACAATGTACAACGATCCAACAGACAACAATTACCTGTATTTCCAAGTAACCTCGAAAACAGTTTTTGACAAACAATTATTAAAGGACTTTACACATAACATCTGTGTAAGTGGCACCACCTTTCAATCCTGCTTTCAAGTAAATGGTGTTGATTATTACGACACCTTTGCTCCTGTTATACGCTTCAACACTTTAAGAACATTACTTGCATTAGGCGTACAGAAAAATATGATTATACATCAAATGGATGTGATTACTGCCTTTCTAAATGGACATTTGGAAGAGGATATATATATGGAGCAACCACCCGGGTATATTGAGAAAGGACAAGAGCATTTAGTATGTCACTTAAAGAGATCATTATACGGTCTCAAGCAAATCACCTAGATGCTGGAACACTTTATTATGTGATTTTTTAAAACAATTAGGATTTGTACAATGTCAAGCTGACCATTGTGTATTCGTTATGAAAGATCCATTTATTATTATTGCTATCTATGTTGACGATTTAGTATTACTTACAAATACTGTTGGTGAAATGATGAATCTGAAGAAAAGCTTATGTGAACGTTTCAAGATGTCAGATTTGGGTAGTATTCATCATCTTTTAGGAGTTAAAGTTAATGTCACTGAAAATAGACTGTCATTAAATCAACAGTGTTATATTGAGAAGCTGGTCAAAAAATTTGAGTTACAAAATGCTAAGTTTGTTTCTACACCAACTGATCCTAGTGTTACTTTGATGAGGGATGATGGTGTATCAAAGACAGTGGATAAAACTCTTTATCAATCTTTGGTAGGAAGTTTGATTTATGCTGCAATAGCAACTAGACCTGACATTCAATTCGCGGTTGGAATGGTCAGTCGATACTGCTCCAACCCTAGTCAAGCTCATTTATATGCAGCTAAAAGAATTTTACGCTATTTGAATGCAACTAAATTAATTCGGTTAACATATAAAAATAGTGGGAGTCATTTATATGGTTATTCTGATGCAGATTATGCAAGAGATTTAGATGATCGTCACTCTACATCTGGTTATATATTTACATTATCAAATGGAGCCATTAGCTGGTATAGCGGGAAACAGAAATCGGTATGCTTGTCTACCGCTGAAGCAGAGTATGTGTCTCTATGCGAAGCTTCAAAAGAAGCGGTCTTCCTTATTCAGTTGTTTTCTGACATTGGAATGGATATTACTCCTGTACTCATGAATGAGGATAACCAAGCTGCAATTGCTTTATCAAAGAACCCTGTGCACCACTCACGGTCAAAGCACATAGATGTTAGATGTCACTTTATCAGGGAAGCTGTTACGAATAAGAAAATTGATTTAGTATATTGTCCAACTAATGAAATGATAGCTGATATATTTACTAAGCCTTTGCCTAAGTTTCAATTTCAATATCTTAGAAGTAAGATGGGACTCTGTTATGACAATGTTTAAATAATCAGCGTGAGTGGTAGTGTTGAGATTCATGCTGATGATTTACACCTTTTGAAGTATATGTGTAGTTTAATATTACTTGGTTTATTATTAATAGTTTTTGATTGGAAGCTTTTATAGTTATCCTTCTTGTTCAGTTTTATGATTGCTGGAGTTTTAAGGTGTGGTATCCAAAGTACGGATGTGTTTAGTATAACGTATATTTTGTCTTACAGTTTATTATATTATCTTGAAGTTTGCTTTATTGGAGTAACTGTGTTATTTATTTTTGTCTTCGCTCTTTGCGGCTACAGCGTGGTGCTACATTTCAACACAATGTGTATAAAGTGTATATGTATACACAATATATACATTATACACAATATACACATTATACACTTTATACGTATACAGTGTGTATAAAGTGTATATATATACACAATATACACAATATACACTTTATACTTTGTCATTCTCAGAAGCAATTCCTGAATATACACAATATACACTTTCTACTATACAATGTGTATAAAGTGTCTATGTATACACAATATACACAATATACACTTTATACGTATACGGTGTGTATAAAGTGTATATGTATACACAATATATACAATATACACTTTACACGTATACAGTGTGTCGTAGTGCCAATAATCGAGCCATCGCGTATTTGCGGGCGCGTCAAAATCACACAAAACACGCAAAAATACTAACATTTTGAAGCAAAATAGACTATTTATAATAAATAAGCATTATCAATCATCACAACCCAGCCAATTCTGTTATCTTGACATGAAACGAAACATAGAAATGGTGTTAGATTTTAGTTACCTTCTAAGAAATTCCCCTCCAAGCTTGTCAAACATCGTCAATTTTTAAACTCATCAACAAGGGTTTGTATGGCCAAGTAAAATATCGCGTGTTGAATCGCGAGCAAAATATCAAGATAACGTTGAGTATAGTGAAAGGAAGTCATCAACCCAGTTAGTTCCTGGTAGGGAAATCTATGATTGGCCAGTTTTTATTTATTTTTAGATCTAAATGTGAGTAAAATTCCCCTCCATGGCATTTTCCTACAGTGAACTGGCATTATTCTTCGTGCTCGCCATTGTTTTAGCCATGTCGTCACGGCATTTCACACATCTCCGCGATGCAAGAAATGATATTCACATTCGGTGTTTGTTTGTTGTTGTTTTTGAGATTACCATTTCCATGTTAAAGATCATAATAAATTTACAGAATTTATACTTTTCAGTATAGAGACTCAATATGAAATATTTTAATAATAAGCCGTTTTGATATTTTACATAAAATCTACCCGTCCATGCTTTTGTAAATAGTTTAACTTAAATTCTGTATAGCATGCTATGGACAATGTTTATGTCGAATAATAAAACATTTGAATATTTTATAACTGTATATCAAAGTTTTCAAGCTGACATATCAAACCGAGAACGGAAAATAAGCTGGGTAATTGAGCATTTCTTCGACAACGCCACATTGACCTACGCTTTTAAAGTAAACAGTCAATAATATGTAACCACTCGAAATAAACCTAACACGAGTGTATAATTATGTTAAATGATTTATTTCTTTTGAATTGCGATACTTTCCTAACTCTTTCAAATAATCTAAGCATGCATATAAATTTAAAACAAATATTTCCACCTTCTTGTTCATAACAATAACAGATGACGCCATTTAGTATTACCAACATGTGTGAGACTTGGAGCAATAGCACGCGTTATTTTTCAAGACATGCGCACTGTAAAGTGGCCCCATTATAGGCACTACGTATAAAGTGTATATATATACACAATATACACTTAATACTTTGTCATTCTCAGAAGCAATTCCTGAATATACACAATATACACTTTCTACTATACAATGTGTATAAAGTGTCTATGTATACACAATATACACAATATACACTTTATACGTATACAGTGTGTATAAAGTGTATATATATACACAATATACACAAATAAAGTGTATATATATAAGTGGGGAATATACACAATATACACTTGTAATATACTCTGTATATGTATACAGAATATACAATATATTCTGTATATATATACACTTTATACTCTACGTGTATATACTGTATATTCTGCAATATCGCGCCTCACTCTTTAAAACAGGGCTCTGCTGATTTGAATGACTAGGCCTAATATTAGCCTATAATGTAATTTTGGTCAGTACTAGTAGCCTAGGCCCGCGCCTACTCAGCAGTCAGTCTGAGCTCAGTTTTCGTTGAACTAAAGTTACATGAACATATAAAAAAAATGCTGAATGTTACTTACGACTGCTTTTCCGAGTGAGCCTCCCGCTTGCTGATGAACACATTACTGTATGTATTTTGATGTGTTATTTTACAGCATTGATCTTCAACCAGTAAATTTGATTAGCCAGGGCTTGCAATTGCATCTTTCCATTAAGAAATCATTAAATAACATAAACAATAACAATAAAGTTTAACTTGCTGCCATTCTACTTATCAATTGATTTTCTGATATCCATGATAGGCCTTGCTTAGCTGGTTGTTGAATATTGGGATGAAATCCAGTCAATGGTGAAAAGAGAACACGAAATTTAGGCCTAAGTGCTGAAATTTTCAGGAAATGCAGTACAGCGCATGAATGCGCATGACAGGAAACATAAACAGTCAATGGCTGTGTATATTAGTCTCCATGGTAACTGGTAATTTATTTATCAGTTCAAAATCCATGTTACTATACGTGAAAAGGAGGGTAATGTAAAAATAAGGACCAACGACCTGGTAAACTATAACACACGTCGGTAGAGTAACGTATTACAGTACATGTTAACAACAAAATAGAGGACAGTACAGGGTAACGAAAATCAAGAAAGTATTTTGTCAAATTCACAATATGTCGTAAAATGTTTAATAAATTTTTACTTATTAAATTTGAGATAAATGACAGCGATAAAAGAGGCATAATTGGCAATATTTCGTTATCTTCATAATAACATCGTCAGGCAAGATAGTGATAAAGGAAATTTACAAAATATATATAGTGAATCTAAATACAGCGTAAAATTATAACAAAAGAGTGCTAATAATTAAACAAAGAGCCGGGATTTCACAGAGTCTAATAGTTTGTTGAGTGTAAAAGTCGAAAATACGCGTTGGAAGTCGATCGCGTGAAAATTCGAAGTAAGTCAATGAAACTGCAACGTCAGCGCTAAATAGACCAATGTATCACAAATTATTAAACTTGAACAAATTTTTAATAGAAAAGATTTCACAAGACCTAGTATTAAACAGACAGTTTTTACATCATTTACTCATTGTAAGTGTACCAAATTTAATCATGATTTAATTGGCCATCATTGGAATGAACGCGTAAAATTTCGAAAATGATTGCCCTTGAGAATTATTCATGTTTTAAAATTAATAATTATATCAATAATAATAATATATGGCGAAAGAGTCAAAGAATACACATTCTTTACTGTTACTCAAGTTTCACACGCATTTCACAGCGATCTTCAGACAGATTTGTGTAAGTTTTCCCCATATATTATTAGGCTATTATTTACCGCTCTGTCAAATGAAGACATAGAGCCCTATATTATCTGCTATTAGATACGCATAAATTTCATAATTATATCAATATAAACTGTCGTTTTTGATTTATTAAATAACGAAGTGAATGATCTATCGTAGCTGTTATTGAAACTGGACCTTTTCGACACTGGTCGCTATCGTATTCGGTAGGACGCTCTCGGAAATGGACGATATCTTCACTGGACGATACGACTGGTAACCAAATAAACAGAAAATACAGCTGACAAATGTGTACTTAGTGTACTTAGTGTAAATCAACAAAGTGTTGATGTTGGAGAATTCTCATGGAAGCATATAGGCGTAGGGGCACATTTCCAATCAGGGGGGCAAAAACGGTTTTACCCGAAAAAAAATTTCCGGGGAATGTTGTTCTTAAGAGATAACTCACATGCAAAATTGCAGAAGATATATCACAGGATACAAACACAAACATCATAGGCCTCCTTCAGCCCCACAAATTTCTTAATACTGTCATTACTAATATTGAAACATATTCATTTTACAGTCATTTTAAGCAACTAGATGATTATATAATTTTGTACTTCAAAAAGCCGTTATCAGCTCTTCCATTTCCTGCAACTTAGTTTTCGGTGTAAATAATATTGTTCATTTCTCCCTGTAGTGGATCGTTATAAAGACCGTTTTAGTCATACCTGGTTCGTCAAGTAGGCCATCCTATTTTAGGCATTTACTTTTATTTCCTGAGATTGTTTAGACACCTTTGCGCAGAATATTTTGCTGCATATAACAGTGTATTTTAGGCACTGTAAAATACACTTTTATATGCAGCACTGGGTTATGTACTTAATTTGAAAGAGCGAGACACTCCTATTTTATGGCAATAGTGAACCAATAGTAACCGCTCTTAAATAGTAGTCTTTCAAATAAATCAAGTCCTCCAAGTTAATATAGCGAAAATGTTCACGTTGCGTTGAAGAAATACCGAAGTTCAAATTGTTTAGCATAATCAATCATGGAAAAATTATGGAAACAATTATGAAGAGGAGTAGGCACCTGAAAAGAGTTTGGTGCTAGATAAACAGCTTCTGTTACTTTCGAAGAACTGTTGCGAGCGGAGCGAGCAAGAACATTTGGATTATTGTTTACTGATTAATTAAATTATATTTTCAGGACAATGTTACGTATTAACCCGCGAAATACCGAATGACTGAATAATTTCATTGCAAAGAGATATAAGAAATAGCGTGATCTGCCCGAAAATTGACCTAAAAAATCCACTTACACATTTGAATATTAGATTGGAAAATGTTAAGAAGAGGGCTTGGCGTGGAATCTTGAAAATTAAGCGATCTAGCAACCATTATTATTGAATAAAATTATAAATATTAGATTGGAACATGATAAGAAGAAAGCTGGCGAGTAGGCTTACAATGCATAGATACTACTGTTCATAAAACTGTTTTTGTGAAATGTTGCCAATTTTATTAATACAGAGTAAGTTTCCTGAACACTTTCATTGTAACACAAAAAACTTGTAATTTGTTGATTTGCCCGAAAAAGTGCCCTAATTTTTTTCTCAAATGCGTTTGGGGGGGCAAATGCCCTCCCTGCCCCCCATCTCCTACGCCTATACATGGAAGGCTTTGACGAGGTTGGAACTATCGCTGGGTAATGTGGGCAGCACTGCTAACTTTGGTTAATCCAATGGTTAACCCACGGCTGTCAGTCAATCGAACCTGGAAAACGTTATACTCCTCTTTTATTGGGATGGTTAGCCAATCACATTCCGTAATAATGGTTTTGTTTAAACTGGTTAATCAAGTTCTAGCAAACAATGCGGTCAGTTTAAAATAATATTGCATCCTTTTAAACATAATTAAGATGAAATCTACATATAATATCCATCGATAGTTCCTAAAGCGCTCATCAACAATACGGTAGAGTCTTATTTTGATTTCAGGAAAATTAAAGATCTCCGTTCGTCAGTTGAAAGTAGTAAAATTATATCAAAAAATTTTCTCATTGCAGGGTTTCACACATATGAGGTACCATAGGCCACCATAACATTACTGAAACTACATCACAGTTGTGAGTCAATAAAGAGGGTGGTAGAGGGTATTTTCGTGAGACGTGAAATGGGTGTTTTATTTTCCGTGATTCCATGAAGATTTATATAGAATACATCAACGCGATCCGTGAATACCAACCCAAGCTGCTCGTGAGACGTGAAAGTGATTAATTTATATAGCCTTTATTTGTGAATTGTGCTTTCAACTATGCGTGAAACTAGCGATGTTAAGATGCCAGTTTTCCGTATTTTGAAATTTTCCAGGCGACACCCGCATGTTTTTACGATCAAAGCAAAGTAAAGTTCAACAACTTCGAATATCTTCTAAATTCATATACAGCTGTACAATAAAATTTTATAAGAATTTGGAAAAGGCACCCCTCAAAAGTCTCAAAATGGCACTTTCCCGTACAGCCGATGTATGGAAATACTCCGGGGTCTGAGTTCTCAGAAGACATCAATCCTTTGATTATTTCTTTGAGAACATTTGCAAATTAGATGCTACTGTATTGATATTTAAAGTAATGATATCTGGAAATGTCCAAAAAAAGTTTTCATCGCTTCGCTCGCAATGATCTTTCTCCCCAGCCATTACTAATACTATTTTTTGTGAATCAACGCAATTATTGAACATTCCTTGTAAAAGGTGATTTTCTAAATAATACATGATATTTGAATATTTATCTCGTTTCATTTCACGAGGCATAAACAGATTAAATTAAAAAAATATTATTCCGTGATTCGTGAGAATTTCTAATAGATAGCTCTGGTTTTAAAAGCATGTAAAGCATGACGTTGGACGATTTCGAAAACGTGATACGTGATCCAGTCCCCATATGTGATTTATACCCGTGAACTGGCCCGCCATCAAGAAAAGCCGTAAGCAGCAAAGTAGAACATTTTCACAGATTGATTCAGCAAAAAGTCAATTCCTTTTACCTATCATTACATCATCATATGAGGGGGCCATGTTTATGAGAATAACAAAATACTTTTTTATTATTTAATTCATTTCTAAAAAAACTAAAGACAAATATGCTTATATATAAATTAATCCGTATTTTCTACTTTTAATATATAATATTATTTACATCTTCTTGCAATCTGACAGGGAATTAAATGATCGTCAAGAACATTATAGAAAACAATGCAGTATTTCTTATTGACCAATATGAAATGATCTATATTCGTTCCATGTCTATTATATCGCATGCAGTATGTTGTACGAACAACATGAAAAGATTTGATCATCTCACGTATATAAATAAACATGTCGAATAGCTCACAATAACTCACATAATGTTGTCAATTGATTAAGCCTATATTTTCATCTAATTGTATATATGGATTGAATTATCCTTTATTTGTGCCGTAAATTTTCGACGGTTGGTAACGTATAAGGACCATAAGATGATCTTGCTTGCTGAGGAACTTTCACCTGAATATAAAAATAATATTTTAATTTAATTTAATTTAATTCCAGTATGGGATCACTGCGTCACGTGGTTATCAGATTAAGATTCATACGGGATTTCAGATGATCGGATTTTGAGACAATTAGCATGATCATTTATATACTTTAATATGAGTCAGGAAAACATGGAAGAACAATGATACAGTATACAGCATACATTGAGAATTGCCATTGAAGGCATAAAAATGACAATCGCACATTGTGGGCTCAAAGTTGAAAAATGAATGCCATTTCTCAAGCCACAAGTGATGTGCATCAAGCATCGTATTCGAAGACCGGGTGCAAAGGCCTACGGTCAATTTTATGCATTAAGTCTATCAATCTAGATACACCTATAGCAGTAGTATCTTCCCCCAGGTGTTCCACATGAACATTATTATTTCTGTTGGTCTATTCTTTAATTTTTGTTTTGTTTTTGTTTAATTTTAAAACTTTGATAAGATCTTCAAGGGATGTGAAAATGTAGCATCAAATTTGAGTTATGCCAAGAATGGCACAGCCCTATACCCTATATACGGCTATTATTGAAATTAAAATCGATTGTTCAATCTTAGATTATTATGAACACACTATCATTTTACTGTTCTACAGAGAGGAGAGTACTTTCAACCACACTCAGTTCAACATTTTCTGCAAGTTTCTTTCAGTGATTATTATCATTATATTTCAACGCAGTACTGTCAGTACACACACACAGACATACGTAAATCAATCTCCATGTTCTCTTACCTTCATTTTTTGTTTTTCTTTTTGGATAATTGATTGAAAAGATGGAAAATGTTTTTTCTTCTTTAAATTCAGTTGTTGTTGCTGTGTTGCCATTGGAATCTTTGCAAGCGACGGAAACCCATTGATGGTAGGAAATTTAATATTTTGTTTTGATTTTGGGACTAAACCTGAACCGTAATTTGCAGTTGCTTTGCTGTTTTCGTAGGTTCGGCCGCCACCCTAAAATTTAAAAATATGTAAGACAGTAAGAATCACGACGCATAAGATACAGTACATATAACGCGTTAATTTACATGGCTATGTTACTTCTTTATTCTAGGTCTGGTACTTAGCTACGGCAATTAACTGCTTCATTTCATATAACGAGGAAGATTTTAGAGAGCAAGAGAGGAGGGAGAACCAATAATGGTACATACACGAGAAACTTTAAGCAAGAAATTTTGATTGTAAAGTTTACAAAACGAAATAGCTTACATTCAAAGAGTTGAGTCTGGGACTATTATTGTGGGTCTCTGAGTCTTCATTTGATGTAGTGTAGTTACTAAGTGTCGATGTTCTTGCAGCGGCAGCAGCACGTTTATCGCGATCCCTAGACAATCAATGATAAACATGCAGACAATGTAATAACGATGATATTATATAATATAATTGTTAATTCTTAAAAGTGCCGAGTGAAGAAAATATTTGTGATCATAAATATCCGCCAAAAATTCAACTTAATATAACTGAGAAAAAGTGTTTGCTCCTCCTGCTTGATTTAGTCATGTGATTCATCTTTATGTGTTATGATACTGTATACCATATATTAGCTGTTATTAGCTGTCGGACTAACCTCAGCTGCTTGAAGTAAGGATGTCGCAAAATTTGTCTGCTCGAACACCTGGAAATAAAAAACTTATATAACTAGACTACAAATCATAGCTATAATGTTGTGAGTCAATGAACTGGCCATCGAAAACAGGCGTAATGAACTTTACAAATAGCCATCCTTCGACTTTTCATTAATTTGATTAAATATGATATTATTCAACTATCAAAAGTTGAGATATTCCGGAATTCAGAGCCGGACTGGAGTGGATTTTTTCAGGCAGGAGCAGGAGTTGGAGCTGGAGTCTAAACATGCAATCCTGGTAATTTCATAATGAGCATTGCAAAGTTGACAATGTCTGGATATCTCTACATAGAGGTTGGATGGCTACACATTTCAGTTGATGTTAATTTATTTGCTACTTTTCTATATGCTTGCTCAATGTTGGGTTGATAAATCAATCCGTTTTCGGATTTTTACAGGAGTTTTTCTGAAATATTTCCCAACCGGATTCCGACTATAAGTCTATTTTTCCTTCTATTGTAAAGATTTTTTCGGAATCGGAGTCTGAAAATTCTGACTCCGTACCCCTTTGCTCCGTATGTTCGCCATAAGAGACCTGTGTACGTTTTCGACGTCTGTTTTTCCATTTTCATAATTATTATAATTACTTTTTCTTTCTTTTTTTTTTTTGGGGGGGGGGGTGCTTCAGTGGTTTCATATTAATTTTCATGTTTTGAATGATTGTCAATTTTTTTGATATAACGTAAAACACATAATGCCAATATACAATTCATATTTGGCCATGTGAGGCATGCGAGGTGCTTTACTATTCGTTTGTGAATTTCTTTATGTGATTCTTTAAATGTCTTATTTATGTGGCGAATTAGATTCTAGAGCAGTAAATGCCAGATTGCCTGTTTATCTATTACGTACGATCTTGAAAGATTGCATCAAGGAATAGCTTATATGCCTGAGAATGTGAAACATCTTCTATTTCTCCAGATGAATCCAGAACAGAGATAGTAATTATCTATGAGATACTTCAATAAGAGAATATTGAGAGAAAGAACAAAACTAATATAAATTGAAAATTTGGTCTCAAATGAAAACAATTAAAAATGGGCATCTACGAACAGGATTCGCCTATATCGAATTACCTTGTTTCGGGATCGTACGTACAGAGAGTTTCAATTGATTCAATGCATTGTCTTGATACATTTTTCAATCGATGACCAATGCCTGTACCATCTTGTTTGGGAAAATTAAAACTCATGTGTCTAGATCTGAATAATGATAAAAGTAAAAGCACAAAACTATAAGACAAAGAAAGGAAATAGCACGAATCAATCCTTCATTGAGAAACTGCACCATGCTTATAGAAGCATGTCATCTTCTTTGAGAATATGAATACAATCTTCTTTATCGACTAGTATTCAAAATTTAATTGATTAAGTAGAAGTTTCTTTTTTAAACGAACGTAAAGTCAATATATCATGTATATATATATATATATATGTCATTTGTCAAGACAGATAGATTCTGAATCAAGACAGTTATTCTTACAAAAGTTTATCATCTAATATTTATATTGATAATTGGGTTAACGTACTGTTTTAGTCCGTTCAGCAGCTCCGCCGGTGGTGAACCAACTGCTTCGTGTATTTTTGAGAGTTGATCCACTTCATTTGCACCAGGAAAAAGAGGACGCAGTCTGAATTAAAAGAAATGTATCACAAGGTGTCATTTGTTTTCAATGCATTTTCCAGGCATATTCACATATTAATATCGTGAATACTGAATATGAATGTTTTCATGGTTTACAAACTTTTATTGGCTTAAAAAATTCAATTTTTTACATTTTCATAGTGTTTTCGCAATCCTTTCATGATACCTCACAACTCGTGAATAGAATCCGTACGGACCCACGAAGTAAATTCTATGTACTGTATACTGTAAACTCTATGTGACAATGATCACTCGTTGATCAACACAAGCATATATAGCAAGCGGGCATCAGTGCAATTCGAACGAATCCATCTACGTCTGCATTTTCTAGGAACTTTGAGGCTTATTATTATTAAGGCGAAAAACGTGTTATATTGGTGCCTGCCAATTAACTTCTAAAATTAGAAACATATGATACTTACGTTAATATTTCAAAGAAAACACAACCAACACTCCAAATATCCATTTTGTAAGAATAATATCCATCTGTAAGGAGACATTCCGGTGCACGATACCTACAACATCGGATAAATAAAGTCAAGTAAGAGACTGCAGAAATCGACAGACGATTTCAACTGAAGATCTGAAAGCATCAATGTATTAGTAGCATTCATAAACAATCACAAGGACACGAGGATTAAAACATGTTCTTACCATCTAGTTGAAATATATTCCGTGAATGGCTGTTTTGAGTAGACACTCCTGCAAGAACCAAAATCTGCTAATTTGACGACATCACCCTATATAATATACATTACAAATGTAGGCAACTTCTGTTACAGCTATATGATATGCCCATGAAACAGTATAGTACAATCAAAATTGTTGCTTCTCCAAATATTTCTCCAGGAACATGATATGATGGGATATGATACGTCTGACAATAAAAAGACTTTTACCTGATTATGAAAACTGTTATAACCAGCATTAGTCGACTACTGCTATAGATATAGGGTTCGATACAAAATGTAAAATTTTAGGACTTATCAAGGTCCTGCATGCATGTTAGCATCAAAAGTAGACTCCAATTCTTTACGTGGACCTACTCAGCTATTCCAGTATGTTTGGCACAAACTATCGAGAACACATCGGCATGCCATTATGTGATTAGTGTTGTCTAGCATCTAGCAGTATAATCTACGCATTGCTTACCTTTAATAGAATATTCTCTGGTTTGATATCACGATGGAAAATACCATTTCTATAAAAACGACAGAAAAAGCTGTCAATAATTTCGGCATATCGAAGACCCTTGGAACCACGTGCTTTGAATTTGAAGGAGAAAGTATTAGAAAATGCAATGGATCCAGAAAAATATATGTAGCACGAATTTCAAATTGTTGATCAATTTGAATATTAGTTGAGAGGCATTTTTGAGTTCAGTGGAGAGATGATTGACAAATGTAGCCATCAAGGTGATTGTAGCATTGAGCTTCAGCATCTACCAGGGGCGTATACGGATAGCTGAATTCCGAAGTGTGGAAATACGGATTTAAGCATCAGCTATTAATGATGACAAACTTATTTTTTGCCAACATCTGATCACTTGATAACTCTATCTGCACACTACTTAGAGATGCATATAGATTTAAAGCTGAAAAATGTATATGGTACAAACCTATGCATGTGCTCTAGTCCTTTTAAAACTTGATAAATGTAGTTTTTGCATTTTGCTTCGGGTAATAATTGTGTTTTACCTACATATCAGAGAAAGTAATATTAGTATAATAGTACGTAATCCAAAATGGTAATAACTGCGAGGGTTTGGGAGGGTATGGCTAAGATGTACATGAAGGATACGTTTTCGAATACCTTCTTTGATCTATAGAAAATGCTTACATTATAAAAACATTTTTCAAAACTGATTCAGAAACATTTTGAGTGCAAAACGGGAGGCAAGAGGATATTGTACAGATTTATCCCCAGAATAATTCATTGCATTCCGTAATCGATTTTTACAGTGCTTGTATTAACAATGTTTTGATGAAAATTGGGAGTGAAATTGCAGCAGCATCGGGAACCCTACTTCGAGCAAAACTTCTAAAATACATATTCAAATAAATGGTACCTGTTGAGTTTACTATATGTCATTTCAAAACCAGAGACTGAACGCAGTGAATGACAATTACATGTATTCAATATTTATGTAATCATTTTATCATCACCTTATCCCCAATCTTGCAGCCGTCTATATATCTAATTTAGATAACCTAATATTCACATCAATCTCCTTAAGTAGTTCTATATTCATCTCCTTGCATTGAGGTTAGGCAATACATTTAAATGTGACGTTATAGTACTGTGCAGTGTACCAGTCGAACAGTAAGTTTGATCATTATGACATTATACTACGCATGCGAAGCTAGAGCCTGGAAGGTACGGTTACGATTCACATAAGTAAACGAGCAGGCAGCAGTGAACAAAAAATGATACAATTTTGAAACAGGTACACACACTCCAATAACGGCTACATGTGATAACACAATCTCTTTTTGTCCAATTTACCTTTGATTGCCTCATACAGATTCAAATCCAGCAATTCACAAATCAGTGCTAATGTCGCTGTCTTCTTGTCACTATAGCAACAGAAGCGCAAAACAAGATTTATAAAATACACAAATAATAACTTGATCAAATTATTATTGATCCTCACAACCAATCTAATCGATATATAAGCCCGTTTCATGGATAATCTTAATATTAACCTTTCACAATCATGAATTATAAATTATTTGGAATAATTGCTGACTTTTATTTGTGCATGGCATTTTTTTTAGAATGGAGATGGTCGCCCGGATGATTTTTACCAATAATACATGATGGGTTGGGTTAGATCAAAGTGCAATGCTCTCAGTTGTATTACAATATCAAAATGCAAAAATGCCCATTAGAATGTTACTATATATATATATATATACATAGCCTACATATGTGATAATGCTAATGGCACATTGCTTTTTGAAGAACTACAATTATCGTCCAGGGTTCAATTATTGCAAGCTTCAATTTGGGGAGTGGGTTACTTCTTAAATATTTAATGTCTTCCTTACATAACAGCTGTTAAATTTTAAAGCAACACCGCATTCCAAGAGAAATATTTCTTTGTAAAAAGCCGTATGTAGCGATCGTATTAGGTGGCGTTGTAGCCATGCTCATAGCAGTACAGTATGGACTGTATGGTAATATTTGATAAAACCTTTATTCCAGCATATGGTCATGGGTGGGGTCTAAACAGGCATATTGTATGCAGAACTTTGTAACTCGCAACAAACAATGTAATTTCATTAGGATGTGATTATTATAAGAAAAGACAAGAACAGCAAATAGCAAGTACCCTGTTCAATAATGAAATATTTATTCAATTTCGATACAAATTTAATCCGACTTACAAAATGACCTCTTGAAGACTGACAATATTTGCATGTGGATTGAGTCGACGCATTGCTTGGATTTCTCGGAGATTATTTACTTTGTCAATACTGTATATGCAAATAGAAACAATTTGAGTAGCGATGAAACACATAAAAACGAATAAAAGCCAAGTAAACTAAACAGTAACGGCGAGAAATATGCTGGGCCATGGGTGGACTTGTATCTACTTATGTCCCAATAATGTTCTTACTTGCTTTGACTTGAAAGATTTAGCTAAGTAGGCTCAAGCTGGTCTAAAGCATAGACAAACAATTACTCATCAAAATGCAGCATGATAATGGTTGGGGGTTCGAAGTTGGATAAACCCAGGAGTAACTTTCCTGTTTCTCTTCTTGGGGTCTTATCACTCAATAGGACAGATAAATTTGAGTACAATTCAGCGAATTATGATATAGATGTGTTTTGTTTTATAATACCAAGAAAAGATCGTAAATACTAATTGTTTCTTAAATTACATGGGATATCAGCACCAAAGGTTTCTCCAAAGTCTCAGGACTATAAAACAGGAAAAATCTCAAAATATAAACATTTTATTGACAATAAAGTACAGCAATTTGTATGCTATGACCGGGGCTGTGGCAAATGGTTTCTAGTCTAAACATACAAGACTAGTGATAAACAATACATTGCTGTTTTAAAACGCTCATACAATTTATAAATCAACTGAATTCAAATAAAAGAAAACCTCTTGTTCGTTATTTAAACATATCAAAAATCACTTTCTTAAATAATTCGAAGAAGTACTACCTGTTACTGTACTAGAGTTAAGTTCTTAAAACTGTTTATGCTGTAGTAAGTTTCTCATAGAAAAATGTGTATATACTCGTATATCTAATTTTTAGATCTATAAGATCGGCAACACCTATACATCACAGAACGACGTATAAATTCATGCAGTAATGATTTTTGTAAAATCAACGAAATTATCACAAAGTATATGCGACTATAGTATAACATCCTGACTGTTTATGCTGATTGGTCTTGGTATAGAGCTGTGTAATAAGGGTACATACACTGCACAATGATTTGATGTGTTGTGTCTAGCATATTGATTTCAGCAAAACCTGTCTGAGTCTAAATACCCTAATTACAACTCACGTCTCAAATTTCTGTTTCATTCGTTTGCAAGCAAAGAGACGTCCATCTTGGAGACTCTGGCATTTTAAAACGACAGAAAATGTTCCTTCGCCTTTCTTACCAAGGATACGATACTCTATATAACAAAGAATATATGATGAAGCATGGCATCAATTCAAATGATGAAAAATAAATAAACTAAACACCTTAAAAAGTATGCATATGGGAAAACAAACTTTAGAAATTCCATAGCAATAAGTAGAGACGGATAGTTATGATATAGCAAATGAACAATATAAATATTCACAATAAAATAGAATACTTACTTTGCATCATATCATTAATGAATACGTATGAAACAACAGTTATTGCATGGGATAGATTGGATTAAAATAACAAACATATTATAGCCGTTTAAGATTTGTTTACAAGTTGTTTTGCTGCTCTGCTAAATCAAAACATCTGCTCTCCGCAGAAGAGTGAGCCATTTTCAAATAGAATGTAGCGATTGTTGTTGCTTAGCAACTACTTGATGTAATAAATGCTCGAATTATATACGCTTGCATTTAATATTTTCGCTCAAAATACGCCGTTTATCCATAGCCTTATTCTTTTATTAAGAGTATAATCATTTTAATTTTCGCAATTCCTGCTTACAGGTGTTTATGGAACACGTTAAGTATAGGAAATATAAATATATCTATCTATAGGAAAAACATTTCATAAATGCAACCTGTGTCCATTTATTGCAACAAACAATTAATTATATCATAATTAGGTACAACTAGAGTGCACGCGTAAAATTATCTGATTAACAATGAAATCAACTGGACAATAAAATGCAAAGCGAGATGCCGATGCAGTAATTTTCATTATAGCCGGTGACAAGGCAAGTCAGGAAGCCGGACGATATACTTCACAGGGAACCAGGAGGTTGTTTGAAAATTTGACACTGTTAATTATCATGTTACCCACCATATATCAGGTAGAGAATACAAAAAGGATAGCTTGAATATCCAAGACTATGGGCTAGTAATAATAAAGCAAAATATATTTTAAAAAATAGCTAAGCAAGTGATAAGATCACGATAAGATCGATCAGACAACTTACCTTTCAAGCACTTGATTGCATTGATAGAATATCGCAAATGAAAAACTTAACGTTTGTCAACTCTCTACGATGGCCGATTAATCGCTTCACAATCACATCAGATAAGTGACATAAATGGTCCATCAAATTAAAATGTCCAATCGTATTTTTATTTGACCAAATATATTTTTTAGAAAATGAAATGAAAATGAAGAATAAACCCAAAATGACGATTCAATTTTCATACAGATATTTTCACAGATATATCAAGGATTTTTATGAATACTTTTTTCTTCACTTACTAAATTTTGGGGCTGCGCATTTTTTCTAAAAGTGGCACCCCGTCAGCCTATATTGTAACGAGTAACCAACGGGACGGGTACAGTCTGTTATGAATACCCAAAAACTTTTTTTAAGCCATGAAAAGTATGAAACATCCATATTCACAATATTAAAAATGTGTAAATGCCTTGAAAATGCCATGAAAAGGCAATAAAATATCACGATTTTCTCATGGTTTTGGTGTCTGTAGTGACTACCACACATGGTAACATGATCACATCTAAAGATAGAGCAATTATTTGAAGATTCATTTAAACCGTTTATTATTAAATTTTGCGATGTGTAGAATAGAAACCTACAGGTATATATACATCTCTCGATTGATAACTGCGTGAAGAACTATTGTGGATGTTTAAAATGTTTGCATTAATTATAATTGTATTATCAACACCTAGATACTAAGCGCGAAGGATCTTCCGTATCCGCAACCGATAAATGTTCAATTGAATCGTTTACATCTCCGATTCTATGTTCTCCGACTTCTACCGACTGCATCAGCGAGTGTGTACTGCGATGTGACAACGAAGGCGGGAATAAAGTTGATAGGATTGAGCTCTGTGAAGCTCCACATGGTGTTGTACAACGCGAGAGGCTCATTTCACATTGGTCAAGTAAATGAAGTAACTCGCCAGGGGTTGGTTCCCCTCCAACATCATGTGATAAATGATGAGCTAAGGGAAAGAAATAATTTGAAATTTGAGGTTTGCGACTGACAAGAACGCGAGAAATACAGGGAAATTTACTTCGAAATTGTGCAAATACAACGGCTTGCTCATCCCGGAGAATATTTATCATTTCAAAACACGATCATTTCAAAAATGACCTCTCTGCTAACTCGAACAGACACATTATCCCAGGCATCATGAACAATGTGTGTCCCACTAATACCCATTTAATGTATGACCATGGTTGGAGGGCCCCAGGCTTTCAATCGCCGACATAAGAGAAAGAGGAGACATATTTTAGCACCCCTTGTATCAGGGCTTAGCATCTCATCTCAGAACAAAAGGAAAACAGAAGGAAATCCTAAACTGCCAGCACTATCCCCAAAGACGCATGGTAAATACTCTCTAAACAATACTGACATAAGGATCGATGACATTTTGGTCCCATAATCAAAGATACATAAGTACATTACTTTGAAGTGAAGCACACATAAAAGAAATGAATGTCGACTCACAGGTAGAATTCAACGAGGTGTGACTTTTCATTTCCATTGCAGTAGTTAGATCCCATATCTATTATAAATAAAAATGATTATCGTAATGAAACATGAATTGATCTATGAATAATTGACTGTAGATATTGACAATGTTCCGGTAATCGCCACAACATCCATTCTGCGGTTCTATTAATATGAATCGAAAGTACAATCCAAGAGTGTGATTGAGCGGACTCTACGTTATCATACATTGCTCATCTATAAACTGAGTGATCAGAAGAACTATTTAATAGTTCAAACGGCGCAATTATGAATAGTTGCATAGAATGTGATACAATATAAGACGAACACACGGTAGATAGTTGAAATTGCTAAATATCCCCAATCCCCTCTGAGGGAGGCAGATAAAAAGTGGGATGTTAGGCAAGGCAGAATATAGAGATGTAGAATTGGGATATTTGATTAGTTTTATGTGGGGATATCAAACACGATAAGGAATTGAAAAGGGGATATTGTACTGTATTTCACCTGCACCGCTCCATTCACGTGACCGGTGAATAAAAACCTCCTTGGTCTTGAACCCATTCGCGTTGATCCATCCCATTCATGAACATAGAATGCTGTGATCTTAATACCGTCAACACTTCGAATCGTGCAAAGTCTAACAAAAATAGCAACAGGCAATATTGTCAATTTCTTTTCTAATTTTCTGTTTGCAAAATCATGGAGTAAATGGGTTCCATATCTTACAACTAAAAAGTTACCACACTACAAGAGTTCATCGCAGTGGCAGCTATGGCAGTGGCAGGGTATTTTGGTATAAGGAGGGCAACTACATGGATCATGAAATTTGGATTGCCTATTCAGCATTCAAGTCATTCAGAAGGATTTACAATAAGGTATTTACAAAATGTTAAATACGGGGTTACAGGTTGGAAAAATAGAAAAGTACACGTAATTGTTTTATGTTCGTGGAGAAAATAATTAATAATTTAGATTTTTTTTCCACATGCAATTTGATTGAATTTTCTCTTATCGTATTTTAGCTGCACACAGCCGTACAATATCGTACAATAAAATCAAATTCAGAACATCATTCAACATTTCATAATCACCTTTTCCCATCGCATGCAAATCGAATGAAAAGTTGATCAATCTCTGGTACAACCTTCTGTACGAATAACTGCTGGTCATCTCTTTCGCCATAAGGACCTATAAGAATGAAGAAAATAAATAGTAAAAACTAAACAACATAAGTAAATGTACTGCAATGATTTATCGATTGATATATTTTGTATTAAAATGATAAAAATGTTCTTGAAATGACTAAAATGTTGAATTGAATAAAAAATTACAAATTGCGAGAAAAAACAGCTTCCCATCAATGCCCATTCACAAACAGTAATACTAACAACACATTGAATTAAAAGTGAGTAATAAAATGTTGATGACTAACCGACGGAATTTCCTGCAATGTAACTCGGATGACAAGGTACTTGTTCAAGTGATGCAACGTTGAATGAACTGAATGGAGTTGGGCCTGGTTGTGTTGAGATCATGCCACGGAAACGAGTCACAGTCCAGGTTCGAACATGGTTGTATTCCGTACAAACTGCAGGAAAGAAAACAAATAGTAACGCAATAAATATTTTAGGGTCAACGCCCAGAAGATATTGACCAATGGTAATGGAATTGTCGTGATAAACAGGATACTGTAAATCAATTATACTTGTTGGCATTTCATTCCAACTATAAGCATACCAATACACTCCTAAAAATAATGTGTAGAACGCCTTAATTAAAACATATGTATCTTCAGCATCACAAATGCCTTTCTTAACATCAATGGCATCTACTCATCATTATTTGGACTACACAAATGATAAATTACACATAGTTAGTATGATATTTAACTGCCTCAAAAATAATGATTGCGTAAATGATTCAAGTGAAGTAATACCTGATATCAGATGCTTTTCACCAAGTGTCACTTTGACAACAGGACTACGATGAACTTTGAAAGTCTGAAATAACTGTAGACCACTGCTGACAGTTTCAGGATGATGAACGATGACGCGAACAGCACCAGAACTAGTACCATACGCAATCTCAATCCAATTTCCACAGATTGCTGAAATTATGAACGTAGTTCAGTGTAAGGTCAAAAGTAATATTGTAAAGTGCACAAAAATGCTCAACTTACTAGTAAAAATAAAGGTGTTTCATTTATACTGGAGAACGACTCTCAAGGATACATAGAGATGGGCTGGGTACAATATGAGAGCATCGTGCTCCAGAGATCAGCAGGTATCGAGTATCATCATATTATGAAAAAAGATGGACCAGTGAGGAATTTACACCATAGATAAATGGATAGAATTCAATTTCAATAATTGAAACTCGACAGTCTATACATTGATTGTTGTAATTGTTGGAAGACGTTCTGCTTGTTTATAAGAATAAAGGTTATTATTTACACGCCAGCTTATCTAATAAGAAAATAAACATACATTTTACAAAAATCATATATTGACGTAAATAAAAAATAAAGGTACTGCCCCTGCGAAAAAAGTTCAGGAGTTCATGAACTGTTCATGAACTATCCATGAAAGGTAACAACCTGTCCCTAAACTGTTCATGAACTTCTGAACTGTTTTCACAGAAATGTACAAGGTAGAAGAATATTGTATGGATGATTTTATGATTTTATGGTAAATATTTGATAGGCCTATCACACAGTCTGAAAGAGTTGTGGCACATCAATGCACCTTTAAGGCATATTTGTCATAGTACTGTGTGTGTAAAGATCGATTCAAAGCGTCACCCCTAAGACCAGATATACTATAGTCCATTATGACAAGATCTACGTATTCAATGTTCTTTGAGTAAATCATACATACACAGACAGTGATAGTCTAGCAAAGGATTAAATTTAATAGTAATTCACTTACATGTTCTTGGTGTTAGATACACAGATAATGCAGTAATGGAATCACCAGCTGGGTCACGAAATAATTGGGTGACAAGAAGATCATTATCTTTCATTCTTAACGGAAACTTTTCCATGTCTTAAGCACATATAAAGTAAAGCAACAAATTATTAATCCCATTAAATTAGTAACCAAACAGGTGAGTTGATTATCCTGGTATATTCACTATGAAATCTGTTGAACTGATTCAACTGGATTTCAGTGTAGCAGCTGAGATAAGTAATAAGCATCTATAATCATTGCTCTTGGTAAAAATAGCCACTCATTTAGAAATAGAAGAGTTGTGATACCATTTAATTACAACTATTTTACATAAATTGGGAGAAATGTTAATTGTGAGAAGACCGTAATCTAGATGAGGTTTTATTATGCCTGTATAAATCTGTAATTTGTGGTTCATTGAAAGAGTATGTTTTAAGCGAACTAGGGTGTATATATTTTTTCTAATTTTGGAACAGACCATATTGATGTGAGCTTTCCAGTTCAGTTTGTCATCAATCAACAGGCCAAGAAATTTGATGTTTTTATTGGTTTCGTTTTGACCACATTGTTCTAAAATTTGGCCATTGAGTTTGATTTGAATAAGTGTTTGGTGTTAGTGTTTGGTTGTGTTAATATTCCAGGTCATGTAACTGTGTCTTGCGAATTCGGATAAGTGTAAACATTTGTTAGAATTTACTTGAATATGATAAGTTTGACTATACAAATTCAAAAACTTAGCATACCAACATAGTAAATTGCTCCATTGACAGCACCAAGGAGAAGGAATGATCCTGCTGCATCGAAACTAGCTATAGGAGTAACATCTTGAATCTATAAAAATGATAACAACACAAAATCATGATCCATCACAGACATTGAGAACACAGGCATGGGGCCTAACTTCTACATGTTCAGCATACCGGGGAAATTAAATATTAAAGAGTAGGTTGCTGGGTCTTTTTTGGGGTTTTTTAACTTTTGCAATACATTTGGGGTGTAATGTTTGATAATTAATTCATTTTTGAGAATCATACAATTCAAATAATTTTAAAAATGTTGCAGATGGTAATTAACGTTTATAGTTCATTCATTGTGGTTTCAAAATGTTTGATTTGCTTCGCAATATCAACATCATAAATAATTCATGTTTCACAACATAAACTTGTACATGGTAGATACGTTTATTCTAACACACTGTTTCACAGGATGTTGAAGTATTACTATTGCTTGGTAAAGATCGAATGACTGCAATATAGTAACTCATTCATTTTGCAATACTGCAACACATTTCGTGATTTCTTTGATACTTTCAAAATTAATTTAAACTTCAGATCGAATGCTCTAGGATATGTATAGTATTTTATGTTCCCATCTATATATATTGGCACAGAATTAAGGCTTAACATATAAATCTCAAACTGAAAATTAATTCAATTAATTTCAGATATCACACAAAATAAAATAAGTAGAGGTCTAAATTGATTAATCCAAGTCCCGCTTCTTCTGATGTGCCTCAACTTGTCAAAAGTAAGTAGCAAACATAGAAACATTGTTATAATGAGGTAAAATGAGACTTGAATATGAGTAAGCCCAGGATCTCAACCTCACCTGCCAATGCTGTGTCATAGCATGCCATATACCAATTTTACCAAGGTAACTGATGGCAACCAATTGACTACCAATGAACAAAAGATGATCGACAGGAACAGAAAGGTCAAATGCACCTAGAACATAATAATAAAACAATGAAAATAATGAAAAACAAACTTTATATGAATGTTGAAGCTCAGATTACTAAAAATTCGAAAAGATTTAAGAAAATTCAAAGGATCAATTTTTTGAAGTTATATGCTGTAAATAATAGTAGATATTTACAATAACTCAACATAGTGTTGATACATCAAAATTTTCAAAGTGGATGAACTAGTTTTAGCGATCATATAATCAATTGGCCTAATCAAATTTTCTGTTGTCAAACAATCTCAAGAAAATTCAAGAACTTCAACACTCAAAAAATTGTTCAACTACAAAAATCCAATTAGGATATTTGGAGGCTTCCTGTCCCTCCTCTCCAATCACCTTGGAGATTGGTGATTTTGTGAGTGACAGGTTCGCTATAGCAAGAGCAGCATACAACAAACATGTAGAATTTAGAATCATAAAGCAAGATGAGAGATGTGATTAAAGTATATACCAGTATTTAACATCAAGCATATAGATTATAGGCGTTATAAAAGCGCATTAGTTGTGCATATAAATATCTAAATATAGGCATATAAATAGATATCCCACCAGCCAAGCATCTAGGCCAGAGCTCATCGGATGAGTTTAACTAACTAAGATGATGAACCATGAACCAATATTTAGGATCATCAAATCAATAACCATAAATTTTGTTTACATACGCGAGGAGAAAATTAATTCAACTTTAGTGATGGCATTCCCTCAACTTTCCCATTGTGTACTTAAACACTCTGAAATGTACTTCGAATGATGTGCATCAAAGTTTTCTATATTCCATAGATGTCTGATCGATACCGGTAGATAACAGATTCAAATAATGAAAATAAGCCACTTTTTAAGAGATATTTTCAAACATTGTATGAATCAAGATAACAAGGCTTACCTTTCTTGTTTCCTTGCATGTTAGAACAATTCCACAGCAATACATTCTTCCCTAAGCGAATGAACAATTAAACATTGATTAACTGTAAACCAAACTAAATATAAATAACACTGATTAATATTCAAACTTCGTTCAAAGGACAAAATATTCGAGCCACCCATTGGCTAAAATCGAGCATGTGATTCGATTGGTATATGTGGACAACAACGATGACGTTGTCTATTGAAGTTGTCTAATACGATTAAATAACGATTGAACATTGTCTAATGCAATTTTTGATGAAGATTGAACGTGCATTAGACACAAATGACTAACTTGACTTGATAATTTAACAGCGATACAGAAGAAGCATATTATATTAACTCGAAATTGTTGGCAGACTACAAGTAAAGTCTATAGGAGGCCTGGGAAGCTACATATTCAAGGTGAAATCACTTGGTTTTTGGAAATATCCATAATTATTCATCCTCGTATGGCGTTGTTTGGAAGAAATGTTTTCAATGCCGTTTTAATTACAATCAAACTTGTGAATTCGGAACTCATTCCTAATCTTATTGAATTCTGAATTACAGTTGGAATAGGAAATGACAATAACTGTCTTAATTGTACATATAATATTTTTATGTTCATGAAAACATTTTCATGAAAAGTTTATGAACTGGATCCATGTTGAGTTTACATATTAATAAATTAACTTGGAAATGTTTTGCTTTTTACATGAAGTCGTACAGGTCATGCGAACCTGTTTGATGTGGAGGCACTTCATAATTACCTGACGAAATTGCAATCATTTTGTCACATTGAACGCCAGGCATTTTGGCATTTAATGCTATTTTCTCGACCCCATCTTCAAGATATGGACTCTGGAATACATGCTCCCATCCTATGGATTCTTTTAATCTGTAAACATGATTAATCAAGATAATTGTGAAAGAACAAAACAATCATCCATAGTATAAAAAGTAAATACCTGTAGTACCTGTCGTAGTATGTGTAGACTGTGTACTTCATTACTAACAAACAGACTTAGTAATCAGGGTAATATAACAGTGCCATCATAGAGCTATCAGTGATATATAGGACAATGTATGTGGACAATAAGATATCTAACATGTATCTTGTTGAAGTTCTCCTGCATCGTTATTACGCAAGGTGCAGTCACGCAACGTTCTATTGTTTGATCGGTTAAACACCTCTACTGCACCTAACGATCTCTTGATGTAGTACAAGTTTTGGATATTTAGTTTTCATATCAATGAGAATTATTATTCTCGAATAAGTCAATGACAAAATTTGACCCTGTCTAGAATAATCACAAATTAATCATTCATAACCTATTCATGCAGGGGGATGGATTCCGCATTATGTTTGTTACTTAGATTTAGTGAAAAGTATATTTACTGACCTATAGCAAGTAACACAATAGGGATAAGCTACAGCAATCCAATTATGATGACCAGTAACAATTAAAACACGTCTATTATCATTGCCTGGAAAAATGAAAATATTATAACTCAGATGAGAACTGATGCGACACACTTGTTTGTACAGGAACACAACACTGTACAGCGGAGAAGAAATTATATATATATATACATCAGATAATCAAACAATACATTTCAGAGCAATACCAGTAAGTCGAAAAATGAAAATAAATATTGATATAAATCCATGATAAAAAATTTAACTAAACTTGATCTTAGATTCCGGAAGGTTAAAACAGATTCAGAAGAAAATTGAAACTTTTATGATTTATTGGTCAAACATCAACAAAGAAATTCAGAAGAAAATCTTGAAATGATTCCAGAAGGCTAAACCTTTTGTTGAACCATTGGTATGCAATCAAGTGTTTGTATCGACTAGGTGCACAGTCAAGTGCTGAACCCAACAGACTAGTAGCTCTAATATTGTAAACATGATACTCTAGAGAGATTCTTCAGTAATCAGAAGGAAAACCTACCTGTTAAATATCTTAAATTAGGTTCAGAATAAGAACATTTTAGTTGTGCTTCTCTGTATAAATTATCACAGCTGTTAACCGACGAGTAAGAACTTCTACGGGAACCAACCACTGAGACTTGTGGCTGAGTAGGAACAACTATAAAAAACAAAAATATAGTAGTTTTCGTTAAATTTTGGTAAATAATATGTAGAAAAGGTTGAAAGCAAAACAGTTTGACATTTGATGGGTTAATTATTTGTTCATGAACTTTATGAACATTCATGAACACCTTACGAGCAGTTTATGAACCATTCATGAATAGTTCATCAAAAGTTCATGAATGTGAAATGTCAATGAACCTATTTTTCCCAAACCTTTTGAAAAAATTATGCTTTATTTTTCAAAAATCTGCCACGACCTGTCAATGAACATTGAACACCTTACAAGCAGTCCATGAACCATTCATGAATAATTCATCAAAAGTTGATGAACTCTTTGACCATCAATAACTAAAGAATATTCAACTGAAGGGGTTCATGCTTTACAGATTATCCAGCTTCACTAGTAATATATTTATGGAAGTACACTATACCAATGCTGTGAATCAAATGAACAGCAACAAAGTATGAATTATTCTTATTCGTTCTATCAAACAAAGTTTGTTTTTCTTGCTATTTTGTTGCATGTTGGGGCTTCAAGCCAAAAGCCGTAATTTTATGTAGCCTGACACAAACACCAACAACATCCAATCAGCAATCAGTATCACATTCATTTATTTTACGAAACTAAATATCAATTAATTATATTAGAGGGAGACAGATCAATATAAAATCCTCTAAATGATGAGCATTGCACAATTACATACCAACTGCTGGAAGAGATCCATGAAACAAGGCGCCACCACACTGAGAAACTTGTAAATGTTCACAAAGCAACAGACGTTGAACTAAAAAAAAGTAGACCATAATTCAATTTATAGTATGACAGTGAACATCTTTCCGTCATCAAAGAAGGCTAAGAAAAGATTAAATGGCTACAACTGTAACAACAAATTCTCGGTACAAGGTAACTGTTTCAAAGCAAAAACGATATGAAATTGATTGTGGTCATCTGGCCAAGGAATATTTCTTAATGCTAAATTATATTCATCTTGGAATCATTCATCATGAAATCTTATGTCCCTGTCTTGCATTGGCATTGTATCCAATGTTTGAGTTTATACAATTATAAGCATTTAAAAACACAAATGTATCGCAGTAGAAATACTGTACTCCCGGAACGTGAAACCTTGATTGTCAAACTTGATTGTCAAGTTGTAAATGTCTGTACAGACATCCAAATCACCCATGCCAGTGCTCTGTATGGATTGCTCACCTATAGGAGTGATACCATAATATTCAGCTTCATGTTTAATGATCCGAGGATTGTGACCACTACAAAAAAGAAATGTCCTGATTAACAATTTAGCATCATAAATGAGATTAAAGTTCAATCAAAAGAGATGAAAATCTTTGAACATTTTCTGAAATAGTAGGTAGTTTTTTCTTCAAGAAAATTGTTGATTGGAGGAACAATCTGATGCTTGCAGCCAGGGTTCGACAAAATGTTCAACCTTCTTGAATCCTTGACTTGAAAGTTAAAATAAATAAATAGTAAATATATTCATTTTCTTCTGAATTTGCCCTAAGGCTTCTGGGATCTAGGATCCCAGGATTGCGACTTTTACAGAACCCTGTCTGCAGCATATATATTGTATAGGATTACATTGGTAAGATAACATATTTTACAATAAACAGTCTCATATCATCTATTTAATAATGATTATGTCACTGGTCAACCCTTCAGCTTTACAAATTAAATTTTAAATGTTAATAGTCAAATGCAATAGTAACAACATATGGCAGCTGACAGAACAAAAATTGATCATTGTATACGCAATGATCTAAAAAGAACACATAGTAAGTCTGAATTTCTTACTTTAAATGGAGCTCCTTTGTTCTAAGAAAATTTAATATCACCGCAAAAGTATCAGGGTCTCTATCAATGAAGTACTGGAACAAAACAAAACATAAGCAACTTAATGACATATTGAAAGATTAGAATAAAATGTTTCAAGGCATGTATGTATGTAAGAATGTAAATTGTAGGCTACAAGAAGTGAAATGCTGTGTTCACTAAGGCTACGTTTACACGAGAGCAAAACCATATCACATTAAATTCCACGTGAATTAACACTGCTTTTGTAAATAATACATTTCAAATGCATATTATTCACAATTTTATCTTGTATAGACAGATTCATTGGATAGTTTTACTAAATTACAGTATTTTATTGTATTTAACAAAGCCAAATGGTTGCCAATATTTATAGGCCGTATGGCCGGGAAATGAAAGTGGACTTTTGTAGACCCGGGTTTTCCATAAATACTGTTTAGACGACAAAAAGACCCGGGTTTTGCAAAATCTGGTTTGAGAAACCCGGGTTTCCTATCCCAACTTTCAAAAGTCCTGATAAAGTCACTAAGCAGACTAATTTCCTCTCAGGTTTCCTGTTTACGTCTAGACGCGAGGGTGATCCAGACTAAAATTTAACCGGGTTTCGTAAATCCACTTGTCGTGTAAACACAGCCTAACAGTTTTTGATTGAGCTAATGAAGAATGTATCAAGATCATAGTTGTCAACAATTCATGAACTCTACAAATAGGGTCAACTCATAGAAAATTGATACCCAAAAGTTTTGCCTTAGCTTCTTGTACTAAGTGCCTTGATTACTTTGCCAAGTTTTTTCAATAAACGGATAAGTCTTTTTTGAGAAATAATCATCATCATCATCATCATCATCATCATCATCATTTATTGAGAAACCTTTGAGCCATTTGGCTTTTTTTTCAAAGGGCTCATACATAATAAAATTAAAACAGTTATGAACATAATTACAATATAGACAAAAAAAGTAAATTATTCAATCTAAGAAGTAGTGAATGATTGATCTTTACATGCTAGATTTGATTTAAATAATGTTTGGAAAAGCCTACTATGACTTGGTTGAATGTAACTATTATTGTTTGTGGATGATCGTGGTGTACAGAGAAGAGAAGAGGGTGGATAGAAAGGAGGAGCTTGATTAAACTTAGTTTTGTGAGCTCAGGAAAGCTGATTGGAATTCACCCTGTCCTAGATGCTTAGCCATTCAAGCTGACTAAGCATATTTGAGATAGGGGTCCTGTAATGGCACTGGAGCACTCTCCTCATATGGTCATACCTCTGTTCTGAAGCCTCTGGAGGCGATCAAGATGTTGTTGTTTACAATTCCCCCAGACAACAGTGCAGTAGTCAAGATTGGGCAAGACAAGAGCATTATATAAAAGAATTCTAGTTTTCAGCGGTAAGAGTTTACAACTGTATTTTAATAACCCTATCTCCCTGTTGACCTTATTGATTATTTTTAGGTCATGATTGTCAAAACTTGAGCAGTTGTCTAGTTTCATGCCTAGGTAATCTAGTACTTTACTTGATTGATAGGGGTATTGTTAGATTGGATATTCAGGTTGATTGCTGTTTTACTTTTTTGTTTAGTTCCGATTAGCATACATTGAGTTTTATTTACATTGAAGCTTATCTTATTGGCGCATAACCATGTGCAAATGTTTTCCATTTCTAGACTAAGGATCTCATTTACATTATTAACATTATTACTTGAAAACTATATTATAGTATCATCTGCATACAAATTTATCTAGCATGTGTTAGTAGAGATTAAATCATTTATATAAATTAAAAACAAAAGGGGACCAAGAATTGAGTCACGAGGAACGCCGCACTGTACTTTTCCTACTGTTGATGCTATATCATTAATATTTACAATTTGTTTCCTATTAAGTAGATATAATTTGAACCAGCTTAGATTTGTACCCGTGCTACCATAATGTTGTAATTTATCTAGCAGAATAGCATGATACACGGTATCAAATCCCTATCTAAGATTGATACTGATTACTCTTATATACTTCTTATTGTTACTTTCCTTAAAACATTATTCTGCAATATTCAATATGCTACTAGCAGTACAATTGTTTTTTCTAAATCCTTATTGAAAATCTGTCAGTAGGTTATGTTTATTTAAATGGTTATATAACAGTTTATGGATAATATTCTTGAGAATTTTAGACATAACTGGGAGAACAGAAATTGACCGATAGGTTTTTTTTTCTAATTCAGAGTTGCATTTGTGGATTGGGTTGATTTTTACGTTGTTAAAGGCATCGGGAAATTAACCAGTATGCAGTGAAAGATTGATTGAAGATATCACATAAAGCTGGTGCAATAGCCGGAGCTATTAATTTAGTTAATCTTGTTTCTATGTTATCATGCCCGATAGCTTTTTCATTGGTAAATTGGTGTATTATCTTTTCTATTTCTAACGTCGTTAATTTTTCAAATTGCAATGAAATTTTCAGTGTTTCATCAAACAGAAATAATTTTGATGTTAAATATTGCTTCAAAAATTCAATTGGGCTGCTGTTTACAGATGGTATGACTGACGATAGTTTATGTGCTATGTCAATAAAATAATAGTTCATTTCATCTGCTATTTGTTTAGTTTCTGTTATAGGTTTACAATCTATTTCTAAACATCTATATTGCTATTCTTAAATTTATTAAGTAAGATAGAAGATTTTAAAAACGTCCACATTTGCTTAGGATTTTGCTGATGTTCCATGATTTGATTGAAGTAAAAGTTGCGGTTGGATTTTATATAGTATTTTATGAATTGTTTTATTGTCTCTTTATGTAGTTCTAAGAATTTGTTATCTTTGGTTCTGATAAATTCCCTAAAATAACCATCCTTTTTACTTTTTCGTAGTTTTAATAATATGCAAAAGTGAGAATTTAAAATCGTGAGAAACAGAGAATGAAGGGTGAGTGACGTCATATTGTAAAAATTCCTATCATGATGAGTGAGCGCGATATGATCACAACATCTATCGAGCATCCGTCCATAACAACAACACAATTTTCGAATATTTTGTTCCTATGAACGAGTGCTCGATATCTGTCGTTATTTTTCAGCACTCGTCGTGATAGGAATAATTACAGTATGATGTCACTTAAATTCATTCTCCGTTTTTCAAGATTTGAAATTCTCACTTTTTCGAATACCCATTTCTTAAAAAATACTTGGTTGTTTATCAAAAAAATTGGCAAAGTAATCAAGGCATTTAGTACAACAGGTTGAGGCAAACATTTTGAGCTTTAATTTTCTATGAGTCGACCCTATTCTTTATGAAGATCAGGAAGGCTATAGTTTACCCCTGCAAAAAAAATCCATGAGTTCATGAACAGTTCATGCACAGTTCATGAACAATTCATGAACTTCATGAACATTTTTTTATGGGTTTATGAACAGTTCATGAACAGTTCATGAACAGTCACAAAGAGTTTATGAACACTTCATGAACCGGTTCATGAACTAGTTCATGAACGTGAAACTGCCCAAAAGCTCATGAATAGTTCATGAAATGTTCATGAACAAATCATGAACTGTTCATGAACATGTTTATCAATTGTTATTTTTACAAACAGTTCATCAATGGTCCATGGCAAGTTCATTAAGAGCTCATGAAATTTTACGAAGAGTCAGTTCATGAAATATTCGCACAGTTTATAGACCAATTTAATGTCTCCGGACATGAACTGCCTGGATGGATCATAAAAATTTTCTGAATGGATTTTTCATCTCTTGTGCCAGTTTGCATGTGTGGTAATGTTTATGAAAATTTCATGAACTTAGTTCATACGTAATTTAATGATGTTCCACTGACGTTTGTTTCCTCAGTTTTCAAACAGACATGACAATTTATAAGATTAATTATCTGTATTATTTCTTACAGCTCCTGTTTCATCTTTGTCTGATGAAATTCTTCCACTTAGTAAACTATAAATAAAATTGAACCATCAAAATCAGTGCAACTATACAACGGTCAATTAAGTTCTAATTCATAGATAAAGAAGGCAGAAGAATAAAAGAAAGCAACAGCTCTGGAATATCTGATTTACATGTACTGTAATTAGATTACAACGACAGAAACAATGAAATGGTGATTTCCACTGCGAAAACAGTCCAGGGGTTCATGAACAGTCCATGAACAGTTCATGAACAGTTCATGAACGTTAAATGGTCCCAAAGTTTCATGAACTGTTCATGAACTGCCTGTGCGGGTGCATGAACAGTTCATGAACAGTTCAGGAAGATTGGAGCCATTTAATGTTCATCAACTCTTCATGAACTGTTCATGAACTCCTGAACTGTTTTTTGCAGGGTTTACCCAAATGTTGCTGAGATCATTAATTATCAGATTTTACAACTCAATTAGGCAGAAACGTTCCAAAACAAATTTTAAAAGACATTGACATTCTGAAGAATTGTTCTAAGAAGTTCTGAAATTTTTCTTCCAATTTGAACTTGATGGCATGAATTTTAAATATAGCCTAAATAAATTGGATGTCCAAAAATTTTAATTTTGCACAAAAAACTAATAATAGAAAATTTTTCTGATTTCTTGCCAGCCTTCCAGTAACCAGGTCCCCAGGATAGTGACAGCCTGATATTCTGTCACTGACTTGGTTTGTTAAATATATAGTTATGAAATAGTATGTTGCTTTCTCAGATTTCCTTAAATAGCTTCTAATGTTAGGTTTGATCTCCAGTATGTCTATTGGTGGCGTTTATTATAGTTTGGCAGTTCTTCCACTACGAAAAACATAAATTTATTGTCTGAATAAGCCAAAACAGTTTAAAAAACCTATGCGTTTCGTTAGCTAGTGCAATTACAACTATGACCCTGAGCTCCACGGTTCCTCAGGGCTAAATTGATATCAAATAAATATCATTGAGTTAAGATTACAAATATATATTCAATCATTATAACAGAGTCATACCACGAAAAGAAGGAATCAGAAATTGATGTTAAAGTTGATCGTGATGTGAGGAACCTTGAAAATAAACAACAATTAAATGAAAATGACAGGCCTACACATTGATGACATATGAATTTTGGATATAGTAGGCTTATATACTGAATCGCTACTGAAAAGCTATTGCAAAGTCAAAACATAACAGAAAGGTATGGGGTGCTATTTAAAGTAGTATTGAATTCAGTATCCTATTCAGTAAGTTGCCAGTAGGATTCTGGTAAGATTTCAGTGTTTCAAGATTCATAGTGTAACAGCGATTGCTATGAATGAGATTGCAATATTGACCTCAAGCATCAAAACATTTAACTACGTAGAAAATTTTAAAGGATAGTAATGTTTGCACCTCTATTTCAGGAAACATTTCTGTTAAGACAACAACGGTGGTGGCAAACATGGTTTTAATAAACCCAAACTTTCCATGGGTGATTTGTAGGACACATAGCTTAATTATCATAGAATATCGCTCAGCCATTCATACTATCAATGATGCCTATTCTATATTTTCAACAATATTGCATATTAGTGTTTATTGGATAATCTAGTAATAGTTAGACCTTTTGCTTACCTTTTCCCTCCAATATTCAGATGTACTATATCTGCAGATGATTTTTCATTCATTGCATAGGCCTACCTACAAGTGAATACAGGGATATGAAAATAATCCAATTGAAAGGCATTTAGATATGACAGCCTGTGCCTTGGTGTCTCAACTTAATTTTGAATTTTATGATCATTTTGGATTTAGTGATTCTAACTTGATGTATCTGCCTAATTATTCAATTAAACCATTGGTTGTCTAACTTCTATATGAAACTTCCAAGAAATTGGCTCAAATATCAAAACGCAGATAAGCTGCAACAGTCAGAGGGAGTTGCAGAAAACATCATACGTGTGAGGTCATCTGCTGTGTGAAGTAGAGGTGTGCTTGGATTGGATTCCCAAAAATTGACCACGGGCGCCAACTGTCTGAAATCCGAGTCTGTTCCGATCCAAATTTCTAGATTAAATCCAATCCAATCTATTAATATTAGATTTAATAATTTTCACCCGAAATTTTGTAGTGTGAAGTCTTGGTTGTGTAGAGTGATCCAAAAGCACAAACTCCTTTTTAAAGTCAAGTAAATTTTGTATGTTGTGATGTTAACTGCACACATGTCATCAATAATAATAATAATAATAATAATAATAATAATAATAATAATAATAATAATAATAATAATAATAATAATAATAATAATAATAATAATAATAATAATAATAATAATAATAATAATAATAATAATAATAATAATAATAATAATAATAATAATAATAATAATAATAATAATAATAATAATAATAATAATAATAATAATAATAATAATAATAATAATAATAATAATAATAATAATAATAATAATAATAATAATAATAATAATAATAATAATAATAATAATAATAATAATAATAATAATAATAATAATAATAATAATAATAATAATAATAATAATAATAATAATAATAATAATAATAATAATAATAATATAAATAATAATAATAATAATAATAATAATAATAATAATAATAATAATAATAATAATAATAATAATAATAATAATAATAATAATAATAATAATAATAATAATAATAATAATAATAATAATAATAATAATAATAATAATAATAATAATAATAATAATAATAATAATAATAATAATAATAATAATAATAATAATAATAATAATAATAATAATAATAATAATAATAATAATAATAATAATAATAATAATAATAATAATAATAATAATAATAATAATAATAATAATAATAATAATAATAATAATAATAATAATAATAATAATAATAATAATAATAATAATAATAATAATAATAATAATAATAATAATAATAATAATAATAATAATAATAATAATAATAATAATAATAATAATAATAATAATAATAATAATAATAATAATAATAATAAAATATTGCTATATACAAAATACCTACAATAAAACAATACATCCGCATCTTGATCAATAATATGAAACTATAGCTAATTAAAAACGGCAATGTAGGTTATATTTATAAAATTGGACGAAGGCTAAAACTGATCTTCCTGCAGTTGTTATATAAAAGTCCGACATAAAGCACCCCCTCTTCTAAATGGTTCTGATGGTTGATTGGCGGGGACTAGTAGGCCTAACAGGGACAAGCCGGAAAAAGGTGTTACAGGACGACGTAAGGCTTGGCTGACGAGAGAGATTTGTGCGTTAGATATGATACTTAGATACTGAATTTCAAGGGCATGACGAATTAGGTTTTGATATTTAGCAGACAGGGAGAGAATTTCCGACACTGTTCAAAACAGGTAGTATTTCACAATCACCGATGTACATCACTTCAATATTTGATGGATTTATATCTCATCTAACGATGTGTGAAGATTTCTTGAATCTTGATGATCTACTTGGCCATCTACTACTCACGGTAAATGCATCCTCTGACTTGAAATAAATTCTGATTATATAATCCATCACAATGATGAATAAAAGTTGAGCCTGTGTCTCCCTGTAGAACGCCAGACAATGTCATAAAGGTATTGATGTAAAGGTTGTGGTTGGAAGAGCATACATTGAAAAATATTTTGAAGGGCACTTTGATCGACGCTGTTATTTGATCGCCTCAGCATAGTCGATGAATACCAAAACAGAATTATTCTTACAGCTTTCAATGATCAGGCGAAGAGAAAGAATGTGCACAACTGTACTGTACTTCTGCTTTGTAAGAATCCTACCTGAAGTCTGAAGATGACCTCTTGAAGAGAGTCTCTCAATCTCAACAAGAGTACACAGTTGAATAGTTTGAATTAATAAATATATACATCTCCATTCAATAGCAGATCAAATCATTTCATTATTATAACTCCTATTCAACAATTATTTCCACTGTGCCTGTTAGTTGTGATTGTTACTGACTGTGACACAGTCTGGCTCATTATCAGCGTTACAATCAGCTACAATCTCGAATTTCTGTGTCATCTCATGAAGATGTGTTATCAAAGTGGGTCTAAAGTGTCAAGTCTCAAGTGCCAGCTCCCAGCTGCTAATACAAACATTTCAATTGAAATCACGTTTTTACTCTAGGAAGAAATTCGAGTTTGTAGTTGATATACTTTCACATTTTCAGCCTTACTGTGTCCCAGTCAGTCACAACACAACTAATATAACAGACACAGTATAAATTGGTTTAATTGTTAAATATGTATTATAGGCCTAATGATTTTATCCACTATAGGCTATTGAATGGAGATCTACACGGTAATTAAGTTGGAAATGTTAGTCTGGTTGCTTTGGATAGAGGATTGATTCCCAATGTGTTGTTATTGACCAGGCCAACCTAGCCAAGTTAATGTAATGCGTATTGATGAGAATCGAGTAGCCTAGGCTAGGCAAGGCCTAAGTCAGGTCAGTCAGAGCAGTTAGAGGAATCTGAAACTCACCTTTATTTGAAATTATTTCTATTGTGATGATTCTAACCTTCTAAGACGCTGAGTAAAGGTAGATAAAGGAATGTTTGGTTCGAAACATATCAAGGTCCTCAATAAACTAAATTCAAATTTAAAATAATACGTCTAAACTAGTTTGTTTGTAATTAGTTGGTAAACAGTCTCACGACCAAAAAAACAGAATAAACAGAAATCAAATTGTTGACGCTTGTCCGCCCTTATGAATCAAACAAAAGAGCCTGGGGATTAAAGCTATTTTTAGAACTTATAGACACATTTATGTCCCGCAGATTTTGAAAAGCCTTCGCTTAAAAAGTATGTGATTTGTGATATAATTTATAATTTGAAATACATTATCATACATTATACATTTATATCATAGATTTAGGGAGTGATGTATTAGCGCTATTTTGAATATGTCCCTGTCCGAAATATTCATCAGCGTTCGCAGTATTGTTATAAAATGCAAAAATGTTGGGTATGAACAAATTATTGACGCAATAATTAAAAACAAAAAGCGAATATTGTAAGGATGGAAGGATTTCATTAGTGAACAGAATCTGGAAAACATTAAATAATGGGTAAAAATAACTCATTTATATATAACTCGGATACTTGATACATTTATTATGTACATTACCTTACAATGGTTACAAAGAATGAATGGTTAACATTATGAATATCACGCTGACATAAATATGGATAAGTTTGTTTTACATAATAACCAGGTAATAACTATTCATGCAGGACTCTTTAACAAATCAGAAGACTTCCACGAGACATGGATAGCATGAGGCTTAGGCTATTGTAATTTCCATACTTTACAATATATACATAAGTTTAATTTGTATTATTAATTGCTTTATTCCTTCTTTGCAAAAGTTCGCAGTGAGTATTTTATATTAAGCCAAAGCAATGAAAAGTTCTTCCTATACCATTGTCTGTAAAAGGAAAAGAAACTGTTTCAGTGTGGAGTATGCAATTCCCTTCATCACTGAATAAATCATACAATTTTTGTTTTTATGAATGTCTTGTATACATAGGTTTAAGAAATTGAGATAGTATTCATTCATGATTTGTGTACATGAGATGCGTGAGTGAAAACATTCTAAATGCGTTGTGATTCCATTTCTTGTTAATGTTTTACAGTCTTTTACTAAGACATAGATAATCCTTAACGAAGCTTCTAAAGAATCATTATTATATATTTAAAACGTATGAACAACATTCCCAAGAAAGGTTGACCCCAAAGGGACTGGTTTATACAGGGGTTTCAGTAGGAATTACCAACTGCCCGCAGCACCATTAGAGATGCCAAAATAGCTACCAGTCTTTTGATTCTCAGTTTCTTGATTCACTACTTCCCTTGTGTTTAGGAACTTGTTAGGATGAATGATGTTGATAGTGTGTTATCCTCCTTAGACCGATGTTACGAATTCCTTAGGGATGTTTTCCCGTGTTACAGGCCAGAAATGTGATTTTACCTGTTGCCATATATTAGGAGTTCATTAGCTTAAAAATTCAAATAGAATTCATTAGTATGAATTTGTTGATGTTTAATTTCTGGTAGTGGCTCAGTGGTTATGTCGTGCAGATGTTCAATGGTTGCAGGTTCGATTCCTAGTACTGTGGCAGCATTAATTATTTTAAATTTGTTTCATTATTTATGCTTCTAAATGTTTATAGTCACACCTTGTTTACTTTGCGCAATGCGCATGTATTGGGATCTCTGGTACTGCTGCGGCTTAACATTTTTGGTTGCAACATGTTTTTGCCTTTTTATTGATATGTAAGATTTGTAGCATCAAATATTGCTCATTTCTATGATACAATACAAGTTCATGCTTGATAGAAGTCAGACACCATTGTCACTTTTGCAGTGACATCAATATGATGAATAGACAACAGAATGTAAGCTCAGTCTATTAAGGACAATATTGGTTGCCTATGGTTCTGCATATTAAAAAATCAAAGCAATGTAAAAGAACACTGATAATTACGCTACACAGAACAGGTACAAGAGTCAAGCTCATCCAAAAGAGAGAAAAATCATTTGAAAATGCTAGAACAATGGCAAAACATATGTTTTACATGTATCTTATTAGTTTTAAAACCAATAGAAAGCGAGGAAATCAGCTTTTCTGAGGAACTCTCTCATGACTGTATAAAGCGAGGACGAATTACAATTTCTAAACAAAACTGAAATGTTTTGCTTCATATTGAATCCCCCTGCAAAAAAGTTTATGAGTCTATGAACAGTTCATGAACCTCATACACTATTCATAAAGTTTAAAAAATGTTTATGAACATTCACGGATATCCCATAAACACTTCATTAATACTTTTAATCAACCATTCATGAACTTGAATTCTAACTGATTCCGTAACCAATCACAAGTTGTATGACAACATAATTATGTGCTCTCTTTATTGTATGATCATTCCAGATTGACTGTGATTGTAAATTCAATTCAATTCAATTACTTCAGAGTGATTTTACTAGGCCCATTTAAGAGTATTTTGTAACTGAATCAGTTTTTTAACTAGGGAATCCCCTGCGAAAAAAATCCATGAGTTCATGAACAGTTCCTGAACTTCGCGAACAGTTCATGCACAGTTCATGAACAATTCATGAACTTCATGAACAGTTCATGAACATTTTTTTGTGGGTTCATGATCAATTCATGAACAGTTCATGAACAGTCACAAAGAGTTCATGAACACTTCATGAACTGTTTATGAAATGTTCATGAAATGTTCATGAACTGTTCATGAACTGTTCATGAACAGTTCATGAACTTTTGGGCAATTTCAGGTTCATGAACTCATGAACTTTTTTTCGCAGGGGATACTTTGAACCAGAAACATGTTTGAATTTCTAATCGTCTGTCAGGCTTCTATATCTGGCAATACTCTATTTTGCATCATTCAATTGCAATTTGTATTTAAAGAACAACGACAATAGCCTTGTTAGCCTACTCTATATTATACAGGGCATTAACTTTGTACGCAAGAGTATCCACTTACCCGTTGTACTTTATATGTTTCTGATAATAGCGGTCCAAAAAGTCCTTGTAAAAGATTGAGAGTTCATCAGCAGTTGATTTCTCTGTTGAATAATGTAATTTGATTAAAACACTATTACTTAATGAGTTTGAAATAAATAATAGTGATAAAATAGACAAGGTACCACAGGGCAATTCCATGAAAATGTCCTTTTGAGCTTGAAAATTAAAATTCGTTTTCCAGCCAATTCAATTATGCAAATGTATTCTTTATTACTTCAAATACATGAATATAAAAAAAACTTTTATATATTTGAATATTTTTGGGAATGAAATCTGGTTTTTAAGATCAGCGCGTCGAAAAATAATTACGAAAAACGCGCCATTGGCGAGGAGGATTTTTCTTTCTGACTGCGTGCAGTTTAAACAATACTTTTAAAATAACACATAAACATACGTTATAAACCAATATTAATATGTTTGTAAAACATTTCACTCGAAAAATTAAAGAATTATGAAATTATAGGCCTTTATTCAACCTCCTGAAACTCCATCACGAAAAATATGACGAAAGTTAATATTATGTTTCGCACGGTCATTTTTCAAAAAAATTGTTTTGTCAGTGTTTGAAGATTTGATTTGTACGCATGCCTGCGGCAATATTTCACGATAAAAACCGGCCAACGACACACAAAAAGTAATTTCAATCACGAAACTCCATCACGAAAATCTGTTGTGTTTTGAAACTCATTCATTCGTATAATTTTCACGATAAGGAACAACGCGCAAGAGGCGGAGCAAAAGGTGTTTAATTACAGCGACGTCTCTGAACTACGATTTCAACAAGTCAAAACAAAGCTAAACTAAATAATGGTAATGTGTTTTCGCTGCAAACTTTGACTATTATTTACGTTCATTTTCCACTTGAAATTATATATGATATCTTCCATTTCTCTTGCTTGTTTACTATTTCTATTATTTGATTTAAAATTAATCATTTACGGCATAATATTTGATTAAAAGTGTTTTTATTCACGCGGAGGTGTCAATTTCGAAATCAAATATTCACTCGCGCTGAATGACACTTCGGATCGTTCCAATTTCAAAGTTTACATGCCAAATCAGATATTATTCAAAATCATAGTCCATTATATTGCTTCGTATTTTATTTAAAAATAGAAGAAGACTACAGGAACACTACAAAAGACTATTTTAAGTTTGTAATTTAAAACATTCCATCAAGGCTAACAGCAATGAAAATCCATCACAAGCGAAATTCACAGAAGAAACTCCATCACGAAACGCGTGAAACTCCATCACGATGAATAATCAATAATTCTGGATTATTTAAATTTTTAATCACTTTTCAATTGTTGGGACTCAATTTATATACCACTAAGCTATACAATCATCGTTTATTCAGTAAAATTCCAGCCCGAACTTCACAGGAATTTAGAAAATTAAACTTATGATTGAAAAATGGAATTTCTTCAGGAAACTCCATCACAAAGGTAAATTGCAAAAATATCGATAAATAAAAACATTTTTGATTTAGAATGATTATAATTATGTAAACATAATACATGTGCTATGTCTAATCATTTGAAAGTCTATCTGAAACATGCGCTTCCACATAAATAATGCAAAAAACCTCTGTAAATTGAAACTCCATCACGATGGAATTGCCCCACAACCATTTTTTTTAATCTTCCTAATAGGTCAAACATTGCCAGCACAAGAGAGTGATTATGAATGATAAGATAATATTTATTCTAGAAATTTTATGAATAACATTTCTGCACATCGAATAAAATGCATAGCCATGAACTGAAGTCATAATCAGATGGTTTCTGTATTTTGAAAAAATCTACCAATGTGACACATAAACATATTCCCTATTTGGATATCTTATTGGAAAATATTTTTGTATTTCATATTGAACACACATTAAAATGAAAGCTAAAATAAATATTGCCTGTTTTCTATGACAATCGATGCAACCCTACTATTGAATTTTAATTTTATGGAGTTCGATAGTTTGCTTTATTTTGGATGGGCGATAATGGTTCTGAATGTTACCATGATGGAGAAATTAGACCAATTAAGTCTATTATTTGAAAGTTTATTATTTTGTTGTTAACTTTAATGGGGATCAATTAAGTTAGGCCTACATGTATATCCATAAAATGTGTGAATAATGTTGGATTTAATGATAATTACCTGACTTATCATTGTGTTGTTTCATACTCTTCAGAAATTCATCTTTTTCCTGAAATAGACAACTTAATGTTTACATAAAGGATAGGTACAAAATTGACAGGTACATATAATAATTAGGAAATGTAGTAACAGTCTTTGAAAATTACAACAAAACTTTTGCTGTGGCCCAGTTTATCACCACAGAATCAATTCAGTGATTAACCCAGATTTCATCGCTGTGGAAACCTGAAATAGATTTGGTGATGTCACAACCGATGTTTGAAAGTGAGGTTTTGAAAAGTATGTCTCTATTTAAATTTAAATTGAATAACAATTTGAACGATTTCCTATTCAACATAAGCAACCTGAAACTGCAATGTGGAACCTAATCCTATTGACTTGACCTATGCAAATATTTGGAAATAATTTAAAGTAGACCTCATGTCTTTGAATATTACTTATGAACATAAACAGGTAGACCTGTAGAATTAACCATAGGATTAACTATAGCAATTATGTTAAACCACACAGATGCAATATGAAATCTAAGTAAGACACAGAGCTTCACCTCATATCACATCAATTAATGTCCACTCATAAACTAAATTCTATCTAGCTCCTCTGCTCTCCCATATATTTCAACAACTAAATACAACCGAAACAAGATCTCACACCCGTAATGATATATACATTGAGTCAAGCCATCATCATTCAATTCAAAATCAAAATGCTGGTGCTTAGAAGTGGAATGATCTCCCATCAAAAATTAAAGCTGTTTCATGAAGGACTAAGTTTCAAGTGTCTCTTTAAGAAGCATTTACTTGAAGCTTAATTTTCAACCAGCTGTTATTATACTTTTTGTAATTTTCTCTTTTATACCTTAACAAGTATATTCTTAGGCTTTGTTTACTTATCAGGTATTTCTGAATAAATGATGATGATGACGATGAGCGCTGTTAATAAAGGATATCCATTATCCATGCTTACCTTGAAAAATATTGCATTGTGCTCCTTCCAATAATCGTGGTTCCATTGTTGCACATTTCGATCTTCTTCAGCAAGTAATCTCAAGTGAGGACAATCAGATTGAAGGTCTTTCTGGTTATATGATATTCTGATGTTTGAGTCTTTGTCAAGGGCAGCATTGGTTGACGATGACTTCATCTGGAAAAACAAACAGAAACTTCATAATTAGCAAGCTACACCGGGCTACTGTTAGGATATCACATTTACATCTACCGAAGAAATAAATAATCAATTTAGTACTGTAACTTCAAATTCTCATAGAAAGGGACACAAAATTGCGTTGAGAAATTGTTAGCCTACGGTCCTAAGCACATGTAAAATATAAAATACTGTAAGTAATAGTTAGACTGTAAGATATCAAGAGGGGTGTTTGCAGAGCTGCATGTCATTTATTTCTTTTATGGCTTTTAGCCAATGTTCATTATTTCATTTTCAATTTAATCAAATAGGTAGAATATTAATAAACTCTTCAACTTTGAAATGCATTGTGCGCCAGCATGTTCTGAACAAACAAGCCTTTTCAAAATTGATTTAGTTCTTCAAACACTCTTTTATGCCAGCAGGCTTAACTTATTCCAAGGTTTGGTGTGCAACTGTTTATTGAACTCATATATGATCAGTAGGCTAAAACAATTGATGCTGGTAACATAGCAAACACGTTTTGGTAGGCATGCATGTAAATGATCTATAGACTATAGGCCTACAAAACCTTTTTGTGTTCCATTGCAAACAGAAAAAGATGTTGCCATAAGAACATTAACTGAACAATATCATACGGTTTTCTTTTTGAATATAACACTCAGTTTACAGTATCGGGGCTGCCATTAAGACTAGACACTGTGTGACCTATGAAGCCAAAATTTTAAGTTACATTTTAGCCAATAAAAATTAACAAAGGATTGAAAAAAATAGTATAATAAATAAATAAATAAATATAAATTCACACCAAAAAATTATTTTGTGCACCTAAATAATTGTTCTTCTCATTGTCAGTAAATCAAAATTGCGAATGCTATCCTGAAATTTAGTGCTGTGTAATCCATTTTCACACCTTTCGTTTTTATTCACATATAAACTTCCCTGTCCGAAGCACTATAGGTTGGCGTCAGGAAGGGCATCCGGCTATTAAACGCACACAAGCTTCAAAATACTAACAAATTAACCAACCACCCCGGTGAAAAAAAGCTGTAAGCTTACCCGGTTCGTGGAAAAATGATAAATACAAAAAAAAAAAAAAAAAAAAAAAAATACTTTTATTTGCAACAGTAATGTTAACAAAATTGTTAAAATCAAATGATGTAGGCCTATCTGAGCATTGAATACAATTTGAACGGCATAATTTGAAGCAGAAATTATGGCAAAGGTATGGTCAATTATTAGCAATTTTAACACCTTTTCCAAAAGTTTACGGTATAATTCAATCGTTACTGTTTTGAATTTTGATGTAAAATTTAGATTTTTAGACTTCATTTAACATATTTTTCCTAAAGATTATGACGGATTTCCATGATTATCTAGACGTTATATCTAAAATTTTCTCACATATATGATCCACTTGCGCAAAATTACACTAGAATTTGGCTTTAAGCATTTTCCGAGAAAAAATACGACCCTGACCGCGCATAATGCAATCTTTCCAATCTGGTAACTCCTATGATGGTGGACTGGACTACTGCTGGAAAACTATTGTCATTTGTTATTGATTGAATCTTGAAGTCGAACACTAGGCTACAATCTACAAATACCTACATTAGTATGGTGCTGTTGACACATTTATTTGAAGTTCGGTTAACCATATGATGATTATGGGCTGTCCGACAATAGATTCAGCTTTCTGGAACTCTAAATGATTTCAAAATTTTCTTCTAAATTGTTGTTGAAGTTTTAACTATAAATTGTAAAAATATCAATTTTCTTCTGAATTATCTTTAGCCTTCCAGAATCTAGGATTATAGGATTCTTACCTATTGTTGAACCCTGCCCAAGTATTTATACGTAACACGTTATTGGCCTACAATTTGTGCATGAAATCGTGAAAATAAATTTTCAATTGCGTATTGCATGATCGAACGTTTCTGCGTTATACAGGAAAACAAACCATTGAAAATATTTTACAAGCATGTTTGAATAAAAATCATAACAAAATTTGCTATTTGGCACATTAGAACTCAAAAGATTCTCCTGGAGGTGATTTCCCAGCCCCAATACTTTCAAGAAATCAAACCTATTTACGTAATTTCAATCATCCCAAATTTTAATACTTGCAAGCCACCGAACACAAAATTGAATTCATTTTCAAGCTGCTGGTTGGATGCATGGAATTTGAAATTTTCAACGTGTTATGCATGAAATTGCAAAAAGTGAGTGTGTGAATATCAAAGTAGTCCGGTACCGGTATATGCCAGGGTTTCCCTAGCCGAGCAAAATCCACTCTGCTACGAACATGGAATAGCAATTGATCCGGTACTTCTTTGCTGTCGATCGTTGTAATGTAATTGAGCGAATCCAATGTTATTGTTGCTGATGTCATCACATTGCCATTTACAGATTTTGTTGCTATGATGAAGCCAATTCGGCAGCTAGCAAACTATTGAGGTGATTCGATCCGTGTATTCGTCAGAGTTGTGCTCCAATTTTGCTATTCTAAAAATTAATCCGGTATAACTTTTAGCCAGATGGCGCAATACTTATCCGGTACAGTGGAATTCCACACCTGATGAGATTCATGCGTTGCTGGTTAATTCGGCCCAGTCAATGTTTCCTTTGATTTGTTGTGAATTATTTCTAGTTTTCTACGATGCAAACTTTAATTGTGAACATTATTCTCACGTGTGCTAAAAATAATACCTCCACACAGAGTGATACAAATGTTTATTAGATGACAACATCGACAGGTCTTGGCAGTAACGTAGGAACTAGAAATACTTACAAATAATGCACCTATTCGTAGAATTGCCATGCTGCCATTGCTAAGTCTAACGGGCAGATGAGAATTCATGCGCCTAATAATCATTGCAGATTGAGCTTTGGATTGGAAAATTGATTGATCTTTGTAGCTATAAAAACCATGTGGCCAGATTGGTAAAGATATTCTCCTTTTATAGGGGTTTGCAGAGCCAATCTGCCACAAAATTCAGTTCTGACTAGAAGTTGATAAATGAAGAAACGATGAAATATGAAAAAGGTCCCTGCAATCTACCCCTACCGATTTCCCCTTTTTAGTTTGTTGATAGTACACAATACGCATGTCCAAATGCGTGTCCACGTGACCTCGCGACCACGCTGTTCACACTTGACACTTCGCAACCGTTCCTGATTTCGCGTTGAGCTGCAGAGCAAATTGAAATCACTCAGAGTTGCAGGTGTTGTTTATTTCGAAAGTGGATACTGTTCTTCTCTTCCTCTATTTGTACTAAATGGCCAACATGCTTGAAGGTTGTCAGCCCATCGTACCAGAATTTCATGGTAATCGAACAGACAGCAGAAAAAGGTCTTTTGATACTCAATCGCCTATAATGGACGCTGCAAATCCGAATCAACCACAAGGCCAGTATGAAAGTTATGAAAGTCCACCGCTGAAAAAGACAAATTACGGCTGTGAGTTATTGCTATGTTGCTTATTTTAGCACATATATGTGTCTGCTTATGTGCATCCGCTGTAAATCGATGTGTAAATTGAAGTATTGGATTGTTATCTATCTATTGTGATCGATCAAGATATGGTTTACATTTGAGTTGTACGGTGACAGTGTACTAGCGTTACTAGGCCAATGGCCATAACCGTGAGAAATCGTGATTTGTTCTGTGTTTGATTGGGCTTTGTGTAAATTGAACTCGTGGGCTATTTTGATCATATTTCTTTTGTTTATTCTTTAGCTGGATTCCCTCTGCTGAAGATCTTGATTCCTAACTTTGCTGCGGGTGCTCTAATCGGTCGAAACGGTGTAAACATAGCTCAAATCCAAGCAGCATATGGCGCAAAAATACGATTGTCTTCTAATTCAGATTTCTACCCTTCAACGCATGATCGTATTGCTATTATAACAGGCGAAATTCCACAGATCATTGAAATGATGAAGTATATCCTTGATAAGATAAATATTGACCCTATCAGTCGTGAATCAGTTGATTCGAGTAAGCCGCATGAACTAAAGATTATTATCCCGAATGCCACAGCTGGCTTAGTGATTGGGAAAGGTGGTTCAACTATAAAACATTTAACTGAAAAGACATCAGCTAAAATTATCATAACAGCTAAGGATCAAGATAGTTACCCAGGAGAAAGAATTATCACAGTGAGTGGCACAACACCTGCGGTACAGGCAGCCTGTAATGAGATCATACCAAGTATTTGTATTGATCCAGAAAACATGGCCAATAAAGTGCTATCATATGACATGATTGGGGCTAGTATTTTAAGAACTCCCCTTGATTTGCAATCAACTGGACTTGGAGCTGTGACAAATATGGCTGCACGCAATGCACAAAAACAAGCACATGCCTCGATGCAAGCTCAGGCTGCAATCCAAGCGCAGGCTGCATTACAAGCAATGACAGGCTATTCACCATACCAAATATCACAGCAAAATAATGTAACCCCACAATATCCTACTGTTGATGCTAATCTCAATAACTCTCATACACAATCACAAAATTCATCTGAATTTAAAACTAAGGTTTCAATTGAAATGCAAGTTCCTGATTTATATGTTGGTGCTGTTCTTGGCAAAGGTGGTAAAATTGCAAATGAATTAATGCAATACAGTGGTGCAAGGATACAATTTTCTGCCAAAGGTGAATACGCGCAAGGTACATCTGACAGAATTTTGAAAATACAAGGTGACAGTATGACTGCTGCTCAGATTGCACACTTTCTTGTATGTCAAAAACTAGATCAAGCAAAAATTGACTTTCATCACCAAGGTGTTACACGTAATGGCTACTTATGATTGTTACTTAGCCCATTTGGAAAAGTTACAATATTTGGCGGCCTGCTGACACAGTCATGTCTTCGCATTACTTATTTCCACTGCCATTGGTGGAATCAGGTATGTTTGTCTATACTCTTGGTTTCAACAACTATCACGCGTCATACAGATCTTAGCATCGACAAATAACTTTGGTCATTGACCATCATTATATCTATATATCTATATTATCACAAACCAAAACATGCAGATGTCTACAATTTGCGACGTCATCACCTTGGTCAAATTCAATATTGACCCATCATTCACATATTCTATGTCTTCAATCATATATTCAAAAGTCATCTAGTTATATTAGTGCGGGATACCATGCGTGAGAGAGAGAGAGCGCAGAGTCATGTCATGCAATTTAATGACTTTAATTTGTTAATTAGTATTTTAGCAGGAAATAAATTTATTAAATGGTTTTGATAATCAAGTTGTGCGTGTTCAAGAAGGCATTTTCTTATGTTATATTACAATGTATCAACCATGAATAACGTTAAGGTTTATAAAGATTTAACTGTTTCAAACAGTTTATTATTAAAAATGTAGATATATTAACTAATGCACAGCGTTAATCAATGTTTATTGTTGTTATCACTTTCATTTGTTTTTATTTTCACATTATGTGTGTGTGTTTTACTCTCATATCTCATTTTCACCTTGACATCTCATTACTGTGACATTAATAAGAATATTCATAAGATAATTGTCAACCCTACATAAGAGCTCCTTCATCAGAATGTAATCTGTTTTTTATAGAACTCAATTTTAATTTTTATTTATATGAATGGCTTGAGTTGTTTCTATTATGTAAACAAATTCTTGAAAATAACATCCAACAAAATTTGGACATTTATTTCTATACTAATGCCACTTTGCATTTGCATAATGAGAAAAATAATTTTATATCGTTTGTTGCCAAACAAGCCATTGTGAGATGTTATAGGTTTTATTTTCAGTAAATCAAAAACTCAGTTTGATATGACAATAACAGTGATCTTACTGTGAATGAACTCATTATAACACTGCTGGAAGATAGTAATTATCTACTTCCCCTCATATTGGTATACCCCCATCCAACCTTTACCTCACCTCAAATAACACAATAATGACAGCTTATTATGATTTATTGTTTTAATTTGATCTGCTTTTGTTATGAGATGGATATTGTGACAACTGATTTAACATCTAGCATAGCATGACTGATTATTTTCCAAAGGCATTTCAATTTATATATTTTTTAACATATATGTTTTCTTGTTTGAAATATAAACAATATTAATCTAGGTTAATCTTTGACATAAAGACTCAATTTAATTTTAAATATTGGTAAAGTCTTCCTCTGTATGGATGTTTGCATTGTTTCATTCTCCTTTGAGAATATTTCTCTTGTTAATATTTCTAAAGTATCTTATAGTATAACCATTTTTTAGCCTCTATTCAATATGATAAACCTCGTATTATAGTTGAAAGTAAGTGTCATTCATATCAACTTTGTAAAATAATTCAAATATGATGCTTTCACTTTTACTGATTTACAATATGGTCACCTGCATGCCAATTTCATCTCATCAATCACTATCATTTCATTTCAAAACCATTTCACATATTTCACATATTCATATTATATTGTCAGAAAAATATTTTTGAAATTACTTTGATTTAATAACAAGAATCTCTTTGAAGTCTTTCTTTTAGGTTTTTGTTCTGTTCAACATAATGCAACATGGCTGAATAATGTGCTGAAATGTTGATACTATGTTGCCATGGAAACCTGAAATGAAAGCAACTTTACGTTACCTTGGTAATTCATTTTCAACACAATAATGTAACCTGTAATCAGATGATACAAGAGATTGTACAGTTATTATCAGTTATACAAATATTATTATTGCTTGCAAATAAATACTTTGTCGGTAATTTTCTTGATTCTAACATTTTAAATGATTGGGTTTACTTTTTTCTTGTTTATTTGTCCTGATTTCGAGTGTCCTTTGTTGCATTTGTGTATCTTTCACGTTCAATCACCATTGTTCGATTCCATTTGCTATCCAATGAGCATTGAGCATGGAAGTTTTTGGTACAACGATGTTGCTAGTCTTGTGATAGTTGATAGAATTACTTTAAAGGAAAGCTTCTTAATCTCTCATACTATCTCCGAAGGATCAATCTGAAGAATAATTTTATCATGTACAGTGTCTGTGAAACTTTATCGGTTCCCGCTTCTTTGACATTCCGCAATCTGATTATACTGTATCGGATCAACATTCAGGATTGGCGTAACAACCAAACCGAATCTCTATGTACAGTAGAATACTAATAGTAATAATAAAATATCAAAATTTTACTGTAAACAAAAAATGGTTCCTCATTGAGGAGAATTGATTCCGTAGTTGGCCGGTAGGTAAATCTACCTTCAAATATACAGTAGATTGTTTCACGCAATTTGCCACCTGATAATTCCAAATAGAAACAAGGCTTATTTACGTCATCATTTGGTTCAATTTCAGCAGATTTATTTCATTCCGTTTAGCGACATAATCGGATATTGAGGATTCAATTCAAACTCGCTTTTAAAAAAGCAATTCTGTTTATAGTTGAAGTAAATTGTCGGCATTGGAAGCCCCAATTCATGACATCACTTAAAGGCCTTAAAGTATGGGGACCATAAAAACGATACACATACTATAATAAACGTTCTAAAATACATATTCACTTATTATAGTATGTGTACCGATTTCATGGTCCCGAGTCCCCATAATTTGTATATGGCAGTAGATTTAAAGATCCATGGATCAAAATTTTATTTGAACACCAAAACTGATCACTATCATATGGGTATGATTGATTATTGCGATAGAATTATATACGTTCGTTCAAGTGCATGTGAAATCGGGAGATTTTTCTGCTTATTGAAACAGCTAATTATGTAAAGTAGAGAATGTGTACCAATTTGCATAATGCAATGCAACAGGGAAGTAGATGACACCATATGGTAACCTTGTGGCCTCACCCCGTTAATCCGATTATTTTTATCGCATTGTAAAGTTTTAATACAAAAGTCAATGGCAACAGTTTTTGGATTTTATTATACTCAACGTCATTTCGACTGAATATCTTCAGCCATTTTTAAGAGAATAAAATTTTTAAAGGTACATCATTTATAAGTTTAAAATTGAATAGAGTTTGTAACTTAAATGCTAGGAAATTTTAGATTTATAATTAAAACGATATATGCAAAGAATATAGATTTTTCTTATGGCAATGTTGTAACTTAAGTTTTTGGAATTACTAAAAATTACACATCTCTATGTCACCAATGATTTATATTCCGCGCATTTTCAAGAACATCATTGCTATAATATACGTTTTTGCTCCATCTTTTTCTTTTTATTGGAACTTCGATTAATTAATTGAATGCAACGCTAAATCCTTGAAATTTGGAAAACAGCTCTAGTGCTATATCTGTAAAATTATAATTTACAACTAAACATATTGTATATGTATATATATGTGTGTGTGTGCAATATCATCATTTATTTAGAATCGGATAAGCGTCGAGCTTTATTTGTCGTAGATTATTAGAGTATGTACACATAAGAAAACCCAGCATAAGCAATCTGATTGGTTATATCGTTTTCTCACTTATAAGGAAAATGATATATAGAGAACCGGGGGGGGGGGGGGGGGGTAACTTCCATCGCGCTTCGACAGGGTCGCTCAAATGGAACTTTGCCAAAATGACGATAAAAAATTTCACATGATGAAAAAGATACCCCAAATGTATTTTATGAATAGCAGATTCAACCTAAAAAGATTGAAGAGAAAAATTTCATATGCAAAATTGAAAGGTGCTCTTTAATATTTGAACGTCCCCGTATACCCGAAGTATGAAAGTTACCCCCCCCCCCGGATAGAGAATGATTGGCTGAAGCTATTGTGTGCTCAAAAATATGGACTGAAAACATGTTCATATATGGTTTCTTACTGACAAATCTTGCTGCTATAGAATAATCGTCTATCATATCTATCATTTCCTTTAAATATATATATAGCTGCACACAGGTACATGTTTCGGACCGTTAGCCTTCATCAGTACTGTTAATAATTGGCAGATTGGCTGTGCAAACCCTTATAAAAGTGAATATATTTACCAATCTGACGACATGGTTTTTATAGCTACAAAGATCAATCAAATTATCAATCCAAAGCTCAATCTGCAATGATTATTAGGCGCATGAATTCTCATCTGCCTGTTAGACTTACCAATGGCAGCATGGCAATTCTACGAATGGGTGCATTATTTGTAAGAAAGAAATAATCCAATTTATAGAAACTTTCCAACTCTGCATGGAATTTGAATGATTTGTTTAAATCCATTACACTTGCTAGATGCTCGGTCATGAATTATTTTCTGATAAGCTATAGCTACGTATATACTATGATTTAGTGGACTGTCCAACCGTTGTATGTCTTTATATGTGAAGGCTAGGAAGTGCGTAGCTCGTGCTCTTCTTGTGCGCCTAAATTAAACATCGTTTTCCATTGAATTTTATGATGGTTTCAACCTATTTTCTCCAAAACACCAGTTACTTCGATGCAAAAGAGTACGAAAAAAGAAATGATGCTACTATTTGATGCTTGGCTATATTTTTCACGTTTTCATTCTATCCATATATGTGGTAGCAGCTTCAGCAGAAAGAACAGATTCATTTATTGTTGATTTTGGAAAAGTAGCGTCCCAAGCACTATGTTTGCTAGAAATTCAAGGCATTATTTTCGTATACACTAAGCGCTTTCCATTATCCCTGCATAAAGCATATAGATTCTAAAACCACTGGTATCCTAGAAGATCCCAAACTAAAACTCATCAAGTCATCAAGTCATTATTTAAGCTCAGAGTGATAGGTCATACCTTCTTGAAGTTTTGTTGCAGCTTAGGCCGCGTAGTCATGATTCTATATCCCTGGAATTAAAACCTAAATTAAAATTATAAAATATCCCAAAAATCAGCTTTTCACTATGTAAAACAGAAGTAGTGCTTTTTAATGATAATTGTTTTATGTATTTGTACTGAACAGGTAGAATACTAGTCTGCATTACAGACCGCGATTTATTCACAAAAGAATAGGATGAATCTATTCTTTCGTGAATGAATCGCGGTCTGTAACGCAGGCTAGTAGAATACGAGTAAAATAAATATGATTTTGTACGATTTTTCAGTTAATTATTATTATGATATCTTTATGAAGAGATATATCACTTTGAACAGTTGAGAAAAATAAGTACCATATTACATTTATTTTATGTAAAGCACTTCATAATAAGGATTTATTTCAAACTGTCCGATACAGTATTGTGAATAGCTGCACGTACTAAACAAACCTTCCTTTTATTAAATTTTGATTGACAAATAAATATGCATAATATTTCATCAGTTATAATTTTACGGGTTATGTGTTACATATACAATATACATATATACAGATCATGAACTGGGCGGTGTCAGTGAAAGAAACACAAATCGTCATATTCTGCTGGCTCAATATAAATGTGATTGTCTGACAATAAAAACACAATGAATTTGTAATAGCTGTTTTACAAACATTCAGGTAAGACACACAGCAAAAATCAATATTTGAGACAAAAACAATCAAAATATACACAGTAGTGACTGTACTCATTCCATATATATAACATTAGCAATTGAATATTTCAGTCGAGAATTGACAGTTGACAAATATACACGATTATCAATATACAATTGAGAATGCATTATGAGAATTTTTACGTTCGTCAATCCAATTGGGCATATCCTCTTGTGGCTATGCAAAGCATGGACTATTTTGAAACATATACAAGGCCAGTATGATCTCGAATAAAAGGATCATTACGCCACATAACTCACAATTAATTTATACTAACAAGTGTTTCAACTAATATAATACATATGGTAACATTGTAAGCATATCATATACCAGCGTGTGATTAATGAATCTATACTGATTGATTTGTATCATGTCAGATGTTCCTGTATAACATGGTTAGATCGCTGTTTATCCACCGCAATTCTAGAATTGGATTTTCAAAATTTTGAAATGTTCAGGGAATGATTTTCTATAAAAGAAGATCGCATGGCAAATTATGTGAGTAGAATCTCGTTCTGCTAGCGATCATTTTGATATCGATTACGAGACTAGGAGACCAAGCTTGTAGGTCCCCCTGTAGATCCAGGTGACGCCATTCTCTAGGTTTGTCATACGATTATTGGAGTGGCTCTTTTTGGTCAGTATAGCTCTTATACTTATATACCCCTATCATTACCAGGACAATCCACCCGCGCCCTTGATTAATCATTTGATTGTTTGATGTGGCATAGCCAGATAAATTCAAATCTGAATTGACCTTCTGGGGATCGAGATTGAGTGGGGAAATCATTGATGAGATTCACCAATTCAAATTCGGAGATTCAGGCATACTGAATATATGACTTTCAATTGGAAATCCAATTTGCCTGGCCGGGCCATGACAATCTATATAATGGCTGAATCACTGACGGAATGAAACATATAGCAGCTCGTGAATGAGGCTAAATCAATGTTTACAATATTTCCTTGTTAGGGAAGACCCATAAAGTTCATACTCTCAGTAAATGTTCAAATATTTGAATCCCCATATCCCTCTATACGCAGCCGTACGCCTTTAAATAGACCCCCCTTCACTCGTACTTACTCACAATTTTGTAACCCCCACGTTTATACGAATTTTGTTGTTGCTATTTCCGGAAAGTATACTTAACGCAAGAAAAACGCAAATTTTCGCAGTATTGAAATTATGGTTCAAACTTTTCAATTTGAGTACAAAAACAAATCTTAGAAAGTTAAAAAGCTGAGAATTAATTGCATAATAATCTTTCAAAAAGTGCTACAGAGACGGTTAAGATGCGTACGTACTTTGACGATTGACATCCCTCTCCCCCGCGTATGCAGCTGTATGCTCTTGGTATGATTTGGCATGAGCCCCCTCTCCCTTAACTGAATACATACTTTATGGATGGTCCATTAATTAGTTGATATTGTTCTCTATTCTATACAATGTTAATCTTATCGGCTACCGCGTTTCTGCTGTTGCATTACTCTTCAACTTTAAAATGTTCCATACTTGATGCTAAATGATATTGCAGGCAAGAAAGCTTTTCATAATACCAAATTAGGTAAATTTAAGGCAGTTGAACTTTCAAGGTCATTGAAAAATCGTAAGATATAGAGACAATAAATAAATACCATCACATACACAAAGAAAATATTTATTATAATTACACGGATATCTGGTGTTTTATTTTAGGCAAGTAACAATTACAAGAACATAAGCTTATCGTTTTCCTGTTAAACATTACTAACAGTTCCTAATATATATATTATTATCAAAATGGTCTAAATGACAGTTTCTTTTTGTTTAATTTCATAGTAAAGTACAATGAAGATTGGCAAAATTTCAAAGAGAGCTCTCTTGTCTAAACGACAAACATAAGCCATCTATATTTTTAGTAACGCAACGGACAGATGCTGTGGAAAATTACAGTAACAAATAGTTTCGAGAGAGAATTGATAGTAACGTCTTGAAAGAGTTGTCATTTTGGAAATCCAGCCATTGTTTTATTAATTCTATTGATTTATCCGCCTGTTTAAACAACTGGACCTGTTTTTTTTAGTATAAAGTTAACCGAAACGAATTTAAAGCTGGAAATCGACTTTGCGGGATAGAGATAGACGCTTGACTATTGTTATTATGTATGACATATTATTGTAAGAAGTTAAATGGGAATATCAGAGCTGTCTGTTTTCTATATGCGATTGATTATTTTACGATTGGAAAGAAATAAGGTGGAGTATATTTATACTGTACTTTAATATGTCCCTATGAGATACAGTACTCAAAGAATGTTTGCTTAAACGACTTTACTAGAGACATGATTAAGGGTCTATGAGAAAGAAAAAACAACTTATGATTTGAGTGTTTATTGCTTTTACAAGATCAAAATACTAACAGTAAGATATTTAAATAATCATAAAATATTCAAAAGTTGGTTGGATTACTCGCTTCTGCATTAAACCGCAAATCCGAACAATATAAAAGTACAGTAATCAGCTCAGAACGAAATTGTAACATCAGATCATATCATACACGACAAAGGCAGAAATAAAAATATATATATGCCAACATATTATATATATATCAATGAGAGAAGGAATCTATCAGATTTTCGCTTTATCAATTTTATTATTATTATATATGATAATTGGTGCGTTGATATTTCATTATTTGGAAAATGAAAATGAAGCTCTTATACGACAAACATATGAAGATTTATTTTATAAATTCAAACATGATAATAATCTCAGTGATGAAGCTATGAATGATATTTTAAATATACATGAAAATGCTTTTAAATTGGGAATTACAAGCAGAAGTGCAACGAAGTGGGATTTCATTGGTTCGTTTTATTTTTCTGGCACAGTCATATCGACAATTGGTAAGTTTTCTACGTTTTTAAAATTCAAAGTGTTATAGTGAAATAGTGAACAAGCTTCTAATCTATACCAGCATCCTATTCTATTTATTTAAAATAAATATATATATATATTCCACTCCAATAACATTGGCTAATAAATTCATATTATCATTAATGTAAGTGAATGGTCGAACCTGTATTCTACATTTTGCAAACTGTCATATAAAGTGCGGAATTCTGGGAACCTGGTCCCCGAAAGCAAACAAAAAATCAGAAGGTATATGCATTTATCAGAATTGTTCTCTTATTGAAAATAATGATTTGTGGATTTCATGTTTTAAAATTCATGCATACCATCATGCCTCAAATTTTGATAAGATTTCTTCAAAATAATTCTACCAAATTTTCAACTTTTCAAAGAAAGGTTCTCTGGCAATGTGGTTGCGGGAGACGAAAACGTTTGTGCAACCCTGCAAGAGAAATTCATAATAATTTGCATCATGCAATGTGCAGTAAAAAGTAAGAGAAATCATTGTAAAATCACTTGGAAATCTAGGAATCAAAATATACAATCTTGTATTCATATATTATATTATATCATATCATATCATATTTTACAGATATAGGCCCAAGAAAAAGTATTATAAAATATTAAAATTGGATACAAGATCTACACTTCAAGAAAAAGTCAATGGCAATTTTTTATTGAAAACGAGCAAGCTTCATTAAAATCTATATTCATTTGCAAATAGACTAAAAGTGCGTTAAGAAGAACAAAAATGCATTTACAATGATAAATTTCAATGTGTATTATAGTTACAATGTGAGGAATAATGAACATAGTTTACATTCTCATTTAAATTATTTATGATAATATGTTTTGCGTTCTAGATTTATGCAAAACATATATAGCATCGATTAGGGAATACTTTAATGAATATAATAAATTATCTACGGCACACTGAGAATTTACGACATGAATATTCAAATTTGTAATTTCTGCAGTAGAGTATTTGTCCATCAAATAAATTAAAGCTCGTCACAAGTCAAGCCGTACAGATGAGAGTTTATAAAGGAATCACCCTTATAAGAAATTAATAAAATACAATTGACTGCTCGATGTCTTTCCTTTGGAAGATTACAGAATTACATAGACATAGACTGTACCCACGCATTATAATTTTCATTGCACATTTCTCTTGTATATATATAAGTATATCATTATTGTTTTTGAGTTGAATTTGAGTTTTGTAAAGTAGTATACGGCTAAAGTTATACGTTTTTCTTTTTACCAGTCGGTAACTGTTTCCGTTTAATTGCACATAAATATCTCGCTACCGTTTAAAATTCTACTGGGGTTAATTGACATTTTTGGAGAAAGAGCAAATGTCTCGATTGAATTGTTGAAGTTGCTCATCGAATTTATTATCAAATGTAAAATAGATGCCCCAACTCTTTTGAGTTATCCCACATACTAAACACTATATGATGCTCCTAAAACAGTAAATTTCGAAATGTCATTGTCCTTCAGATTTAGGCTTGGAAAGGCTCCTATTTAAGTTGTTCCACCTCAGTATACCAAAAAATGGAGACAAGTCTTAGGGATAAGGCCAAAACCTTCTTGATTCGTAGATGACACAGTTCTAATCTCAAATAGCTCCTGCCTTTATACATTTCTCTATATTTCCTAATAGAAGTCAGATTATATAATGTAACCCGCTTATGAATAATGAACTATCGAAATTAACCCTTCTTGAACCCTTATACTAACAATTCATCACATGTAACCGATTTCAAATTCGATTCAGTTGGATCTTGGATTAGAAGTTTTGCAGGTCATACATGTTTCTATAATGATGGTCCATTTCTCTCTTAATTTGTGATCAATACCATTTCAACTTGACTCTTATTCACAGACAGAGACCCTATTGGAAGACAAACAAATGATTCGTAATCGTAATTGACTTGCATATGTTACTTTTTCTATTTAACAACACTAATCCTTGTTATGATAAAAGCGATCAAAAGTCTTCAAATGATTTTGTTTGGGTAGTGCTTAGCTTACAATAATCCACATATCAGTAGAAGCTTATACATTTATGTGTTGTAATGTTTGTTTGGTATTAGTAGGCCTTAGTAATAATCTAAGAAAGGCGGTACCCTTCAACTTTTGATGTTGATATTGTAAAAATCTTGCAATGAAGGACTAGCGGATAATTAAAGTATATCTGTATGTGATGTTTTGTAATATATAAGTACATTGTTTTTGTCTTTGACACTGCTTTGTAGTGCTCGATGCGATGATGCAGAACAATTTAAAAAATAAATATTAAGGAAACACAAAAATCTGATATATTTGCTAGCACTGGTTTTATGCCTCAGTGAGTAAGTTTATAAAATTCAATCAGTCCCCACATCTCATGCAAAGCAAAACTGAGAAAGCCTGCATAAAAGTAGAAAAACACGTCTTCCTCTCAGTTAAAATATTTTTGTAATTCAATTTATACTTCTCAATCTCAAATCATAATGATAGTGCCTTAGAAATATGCTGCTATAGGATTATTATAAATACATAATTATGACAAGAGAAAGTTTCACAATTTGAGGCACCATATGGTGATCGTATTCATTTCGATATAGTAGCTGATTAACAAACCAGTCACGAAAGTAACAAGTAGATTGTAACAATTAAGACTCATGAGAAGTTATAGATATGCAATATACATTTTGGAAAAGTTAACAAATAATTCCTTATGCTGAGTATGCACTTGGAGTTATTACTGTAGTAGTATATAAAAGGGAGTTTCCTGAGACATTTTTCAAAATTATTGAAATTTATCAAATTTATTCTCAAGCGAATAAGACTAACGGTAATTCCAAAAATGAAACGCTCTTACTACGAGGACTGTATATAACTTTAGTCATCAATCGACACGTCAATACGAACATCGAACATTTATGCGTGAAAGATGCGACGGCTGATAATGCTCTGTCGCGTCTATAAAATTTCTTTAAAACGCATGCTATAGTTTGCTGCACATTTGACGTGTGAAGCATTGAATAAATCAGTTATTGATTGAAGGTGAGGTGAATATCGACTGATAACGACCAAGGTCAGATGTAACATTTGGTGCGAAAAATACAAATAAACTTATAGTGTTGTTTTTCGTTTTCTTACTATCAAGAAATTAGTTTAACGTTAACACTCAAGGCATGACTGCTTATATACAAAATGAGTCCATTCTATAATGAAAACAAGTTTTTTTCAAACCTGTAAGCTATTTGAAGAAATAAACGCGATGATCGAATGAATGTTACTTCATTATATTTGCGGTTGAAGCTCGTTAATGATGAAATGAATCATTAGTAGAAATTTAATATACGTTTGTGTGACATTTATTATTAAACGTAAAAAATGTTTCATTAATTGTTTCATTGTATTATTATTCTCATCAGGGTTTGGATTAACTGCTCCTTCAACTTGGGGAGGACAATCCTTTTTCATTATCTACGCCCTAGTTGGCATACCATTAAATATCATATTTCTGAATACATCACTGGAGAAAATTGTAGAATTGATGACCACTTTTATAAATCAACTACAGAGGATAGTATCAAAGTCAATATTCCGCAAAAATAAATTTGAGCCTAAAGCATTTCCAGTTGGACTTTTATTGCTGTTATCTGGTATAATATTTTTAATTTCAATGTTGTTAATGACAGGAATGTATTCAATAATAGAAGATTGGAGCTATTTTGAAGCATTTTATTTCTCAATTGTTGCTAGTACGACGGTTGGGTTTGGAGACTATGTTCCGACAAAGTTAAACAATGATGCAATAAGTAGGCATCATTCCTATAGACTTTTGAATTGGTTTGTTATTTGTTTTGGTGTTGTTGTCACATATATTTTGTTGAATTTACTGGCTAATTATTTGAAAACACTCTTACTGAATGGATTTGATCATTTAATAATGCATATATCACCAACAAAAATCAATCAAATTCAACCAATAGAAATTGCAATAGATAATAACAGTAATAATGCTATTCAGCAGTACCGTCGTAGCCGTCAAAGTAGAGGTAGCAGAGTTGTAGAAATGGGTGATATAGGATCATTTGCTGCGATACAATTTGCTCTCGATCGGATTAAAAATGATGCTGAATTGAATGCTACAGCTGAAGGAATGAATGGATTGAAAGCATTATCTACGATTGAGTCTCTACTTCGTTCAGAATTCAAACGAGTTCAAATGCAAAGTGGGAATAGTCCGCAAGCAAGATGGCTCCGTGCTTATAACAAAGTTAAAAATCAAAATAGAAAACAAGCACGTCTAAACAAAATTATTGAAAAAGGGACAAATGATGACCATGTCCCAAACACATCAATGTCATATCTAAAACCACCAGGGGAATCCCCAGGGTTCTTCACAGTGGAAAGCAATGGAAATCTACCAGGACAAATCGAGGACTAAATTTATTTAGCATAAATAATTATTTATACGCAATATAATTTTTGTAGAATATTTTTAAAAACTCCTTTCTAATTATAATATCTTGCTAATATGCATAGCCGAACTTACTTTTGGTTCTATATTTGACGTAGTATATGTAACATACGATATGCATTATTGTAAATATATTTTATATATGTAGCTTGAACGGAGGTGTTATAGCCTAAAACGGCTCAAACAACTGATAGAATGATGTAGCTAGCTAGCCTAGAAATCCTGCGATGGAGTCCATTATATGCATTCATATATGTTGTGTTGGAATTATTATTAGAATTTAAATTTATATAGTTAAATGTTGACTTATATATTTGATCAAAAGTTTCTTGTCATTGTCAGCAAAGGTCAGCATATAGAAACATTTTTCTGATTTTCAAAAATCAAAAATTTAAGAATCAAAAATATTTTTGAAACTGTTGCCATTGCTTTTTGCTGCCAAATGGCTTTCGTATATCGTTAAGACAGACCCGAGATCTTTATGGGAAAAATAATACATAAAACGTACTTAGATACAAGAGAAAAGTGTAACAAAGCACTAGCCCGCAGCAAGAGTGTCTTGTTAGGCGTTTCGAGTGTCTATAAGACGGAGTGTGTCTGTATTATGTTTGATTTATAAGATATCCGGAAATAATCAAAACAAACTTCCCAATCATGATTGATTGATAATTGAGCCTTTATATTTTTGTACAAAGAAATGGAATTTAAAATATCGCGAAGGCTTTCTGCGATCTGATTAGTCGAAAGGGATTTTAAAATTTGCCCCACTAAATGAGTGAGGTCATATGCTCATTTTGTAAACTTCATTTTGGGTATCAGCTAAGCGTGAAATAGTGCGTACATGAAAAATGATATTATTTGGGGCCCAAAGGGTACAGGTGATACTTTTTGTACAGAGCTGTGCCATTTTGGAGATCTCTTTATCCCCTCAAAATCGCAGGTTGTGCTGGAAATCATACCCCAAAATTGGCAAAAATGTATCATTTCCTGGCAAGATACTTTGAAAATGCCATTTTGGTATCTCACTTCAGGGTCCAGGCATTTCACGCTAGGGCATTTTCCAGTTTCACAGCAGGTAACCAGAAATTTCACAGCAGGATTCCAAAATCGAAAATTTGAAACCCCAAAATTGGCACATCCCCGTACAGCGCCTATTTGGAAGTCCCCTAAGGATATGGGGATGTCTTTTTAGAGAGGAAAACCTTTATTCGCTGAATGAGAGTGAGAATGATTTAGATGCTCAATGCCGACTTCATCTGTAGTGGTTAGCGCGGAAGTCAACTTGTCATATCCGTTTGTAGAACTGTAAATTGTAATGCCCCACCTTGTTACCTCCCTTATGTCTCTGTCCTTCGTCGTGTCAACATGTGAACCAAATATATGTCTATACCAAATTATATCTATGTCTTGTATCTCTCAAATGTCTATCTCAATTATATCAACTAAATAACATGCACACATCCAAGAGGAGGTTGGGTTATCACGAGTGTATGTAACGAGTAATCAATTTCAATAAAACAGAAATTTCCAATGATTTGGCGTTATACTTGACTAATAGTTAATTAATCTTGATCTTGATATAGTGTTTATGTGGAAGTCGAAAATATCAGCTTGAAAAATAAAGTGAATGATTTAGTGATTTAATTTAGCAGTAAATCTATTAGTGATACAAAATATCAAAGCTGAGACTCCAGCAGCAAAACCTTCATTTGTTATGATCAAGAATATTCTACATCAACGATGTAGTGATCACTGTTACAGGTCACAAATGCCGGAGTTGATTTACACATTTTGCTTTATACTGGAGTTTCTACTCCTTGTAATAATTGTATGCCAATGATATGAAAGATACAGGATACGAAGTATAGCTACAGCAGAACTTAAAAGTGTTTGGCTCACACTACTACACACTAATACATAGCATGATTAAGAATGATTTGCTAAGAATAACTTGATTTGCTTGACATTTTTAAAAATTTGATAGTATTGAATGAATAGCATGCAGGGTACTTCCATATAGGCGCTATACATGGGATCGAGGTTGTGCCATTTTTTCAGGGATCTATTAATTAGTACTGTGCTGGCAATTTGGAGCATCATGCTTTCAATTTTGGAATCCAGCCGTGGAATTTCCAGCTTCAAGGAAAATGTCTTCCGGTGATGTGACTGACGGATCCCCTGCTGCGAAGTACCAAAATGGCATCTTTGATGCAAGATATCGGGTAATAACAAATTTTTGTCAATTTTGAGGTATTAAATTTCAGTTTTGGAATTCTGCAGTGAAATTTCCGGTTTCCAGCTGTGGAACTGTATGTCTTGCTGTGATGTGATTGGACCCCTGCTGTGACTCTTGCTGCCGAATGTCAGGAAATTAAATTATTTTGGCAACTTTGGGGGGGGGGGGGGGTATTTACCGTTTGGAAGCTTCGATTTGTGTAGAAACATTGCTATGTACTGTATCCTTTATGAAATGTAAATATTTTTATTTAATATGAGTGTCCCTAAAGCTTCAAATAAATTTTCTAACCCACTTAAAAGATCTTTCAAATTATCGTACCCGCTCTTTGAAGGTCCGAAAGGACGGTTTCGTACACCTGCTAAATCCAACCCGCCCTGGTACCCTGCAGTAAAATGACCGGCACCATAATTATCCTCTGTGATTTCGGATAGTATGGTTGAGATTGCGCGAGTGGAGCGATTATAATATACAGTCATACGTGAACCGAACATATACACATTGAGCAATTTTTGCGGTACAATCCCGAGGGCCGAGATATTTTGGTTTTGACAACAAACCAAAAGACACAGCCATGGGGGCATAAAATTGATCATTAAGGACATTGTAAACGGAAAATTCAACTCGCATCAGCTCTATATAATGTCCAGCCTATTTTTAAAATTCTAATATCGTGGCTGCGTTTCTACGCAAACCTAATTGGCGTCAGCTTAATTCAAAAACCTATTAATTCAATGGCAGATTATACAGAAGATGAATCTGTTTGTATTTTTGGTGCAACATATACGAGAATATCAAGTTGACTATATTCTTCTTATATAATATTCCAGTCGCAACAGCTTCCTAACAAACAGTATATACATTAAATAAACAACAATTAATTTCGTAACGTGCATGGCGTATGTTTTACCAAATATGATATCCTCCGTCTTTGATCAGTTTATCATCATCGTGGAATTTTCATATATGATATATCTCATCAAGTTATAAGTTGCAGTGAAAGTTACAAAATGTAACACAGATTGCGAGTAGGTTGATGAAAGATGCCAACTTAGCTTCAAATAGAAATCGGAACGCAGCCGCGTCGTTATGAGAATTTTCAAAGTAGCGTAAATAGAGCTGGATACTAAATAGAGCTGACGAGAGTTAATTTTTCCGTTTACCAAATGGAATCTATTCGATTCAATTTGAATTTCAGTCAATCCTGTTCTCTTTTACGAGTAGTATTTTGTAGTATATATGTCCATATGTTTTGCAAAATGACTTCACAAAATTACCCGGATTTTGTCTCGAAATCTTTAATGTGTCGCATATTCCCGGGGTTCGCCGCCGTGCTAGTCATGCCCTTGTAAATTATTTATACGTTAATTAAAATTATTTTAAAATACAAAATTTGAAGACTTATAGCTCAACAAATCATAATGGAAACTTATAAATCATAATGAAATCACATAATGACTTATTCCAAATATAAACATGCATTATATTTTGCTGACGATTATTGCAATCACTGTATTTCTCCCTGCTCCCATTGGGCAAGGGGAGATCTCCATGCTTCCAGCTTATTTTATTGGATCTCCCCTGCTCTGCAATACCCCCTATCAAAGCGTCAATTCTTAAACTTGTCATATCTATGATGCTATTTTGCTACCAATACTTTCTTTGTTGAGAGCGGCATGCCGCCTACATATCATATATAACACTCCCTAGATCTCTGGTTGATATGATATATATTATCCTATTATAAGACATGCAATGATATTATGAAAAACATTCAAAACAGTGAGTTATGAATGTAGTTAGATAAAGTCAAGGCTAAGTTGACATCCGGGAGATTTTGAACTACGCATTGACTGTACAATCGAGACCTATATGCTATGATATCTATTGAAATAGATCTGCAGTGTCGCGGCGGTTCAATCCCTTACTTGTCTTTAAGTGAAGAATATATACAGTTTTGTTTTGTATATATAGTTTTGCATTCTCATCGTTTGCCTATTTACTTGCAATTTACTTTATTCATTACTACTTATCATCTGGTCAGAAAACCTAGCAGGTTTTTGTAAGTAATTTCTTTCATAGCAGAACTGTATATGAGACAAAACAAATGTCTGCACAGATATAATCCTATACACAGAGAAGATCAGAAGACGGCTGGGGGTGTGTCAAATTCCTAATCAAAGAGTTTAGAAACAAGATTAAATGGCGTATTTGAGCACATATGGCTATTTTACTGGTAAATCGATAATACTTGATCAATTCTTGACTATCTTTCTAATTCTATATGATTTCAGCCATCTTATGTCTGCAAGGTGTTTTTCATCATTTATTCGCTATAGATCATTTAGTATACCATTATCAAGGTATCCTCAAACTCAGTTTACAATTAACATAATTTCATCAGGCAGGCCCGTGTACTACGCCATATGAAACCCTGAGTCATACGAAAGACGCTTTGGGTTCATCTTTGTTTCTTTCGCTACTTCATACCCCCTAATACACATATCGCTATGATTCTCAGATATCTAGAAGATGAGATTTGAACAGAGGCATCAATTTGAGCACCATCATTTTTATATCATCTATTCACGGTCACGCGATCGATCGTCAATTACAAAACAATCACTATTACAGACTGTTCAACAATTAAATTAGTTACTATATAAACGTGTCTATTTTATAGTTACACGCACCAGGCATGTACTCAACAGAATGGATTTACAAACGAATTATAATGTGGAATAATTCTACTCGAGAATCAGGCACAGCCTTATTCTTATTAAATATATAAATCTACCTTTTATGTAAATATGTCTTTAAACTAACTGTGTTCATAAATTGGTTTAAGCCCAAGTAGCCCTCTTATTACAATCGAATGAGCAATCACCTCTTAAGCCCAAAAGACGGTGCGGTACGAATGATGATATATCAATATTTATATCTGATGCCGATGATGATAACTGCTGTCGCTGTCCGTCTACCAAGTTATAACTTATATCTTTTTCTTGTTCCATTTCATGATTGAATTGCGAAATCCGTGAACGTATTTCAATCATTGTTTTCGCTAAACTTTTATCTTGTGTTTTCATCATTTTTAATTCATTTCTAACCCATTCCATTGCTTTATTTACACATTCTATTCTCTCTTCAATTTGAGCATTATCACCAGCCAACCGTGGTATGTCATCTTTGCTGTTATTTATTATGATATTAGTATCTTTCATAGTACCGCTTGCAAAGTTATAAATATTTGTAATGTCATCGCTAAAACCACTGTCTGAAGAATCATCAGTTTTAGAATAAAGATCTTTAACTGGTAAAGACTTTGGTCTTAAACGTTTGGCTACTTGCAGCGTGTTATTATCTCTCGTCATCTTGTAAATACGGAAATTAAGATTGTATAATATATATATATATCTTTCTAATTTTTATCTCTATCGACGCTTTTTGTTGTTGAAGTATTATCAAATTCTTTATAACTTTTCCGAATGAACACGTATATGCAGATGGTGTTTATACTACTTCTGAATGACACACGTTTAGATTTTCTGGTAGTTGCTTTGAAATGCTATACAGTTAGTCGATCGCTATACATGCAGTTACTGATGAACATCTGCTGTCATGGATTATAGACTATAAACGCTATTTGCTTGTTTGAGTCTTTTATTTAAGTTCACTTGATGATAGGAATATAAGGTCTATTATTTCAGCTATTTCAGACATTGAGAATCAGACTATGGGGACATTGTTCTCGACTAAGCAGGGGAAATATTACAGACAATTCCTTAAATATTACGAAGGCCAACGGTGGAATTTGAAAAATAATCTTTCAATTACTGTGATATTCGACTGCATACGAAGGAACATTGGGAAAGCAACGTAAACGGAATTGATATCAAAACAACTTTTAAAAAGTCCTTTCCTTGTTAACAGTTACTAATTAACTCTGTGAAATATCATTCAATGTTTTATCATCGAAATCTTACAAATCAATAAATACAAAATTGATCAAAAACGAGAGGCAAGAATCCATTACGAGGTTCAACAATTCCTAAATTATAGAAAAGAGTGCACTAGTTATGCAAGATAATGATCGATCATCACACTTCTGTATGCATTCACAGAATGTTGTAGTAGTCTATCATAAATACTAATATCGAATGCAGCTAATAACTATATATATTATATAAGGAATAACTTTTAATATGTATAGATTTTCAATAAATATATACTGAACTTTTATATTGTATAAAGCTTATATATAAATTGATGGCAATACATTCAATATTGGCTTAATTGTAAAATGCTGGGTGCTCTTATTGTGCGTCTAAACATAAAACGTTGCAAATCCAATAAATTTGAAGGTATTAAATATTTAATGCAAAAGGAAAAGTATTGTAGAAGCGAAGAATAGAACGTACGCCTCCAGATAAAACCATTATTTGAATGGCAACATATTTGTTTTAGATAACTATCGTGAACAGCATTCATTAGCGAGGAATTTATAGGCAGATTTGAAATGAAAGCAATTTTATATGTAAAAACCATCCTCAGGTCATATGAAACTCATTAAACTTATCAGTATTGAACTTGCAATTATAGGTTGATCGCGAAGAGCGTTTTTGCCTCTACATGTTTGTATAATCTCTCAACACATTTTACAATAACAAATATAATATCTGTTATCCAGCATTGAATTTGAACATATTTGAAAAAGTAAAAGAAGTAGATTTATTATCATGATCCCCCTCGCGTTCTCATCAAAGTCTTTTTGTTTGAATTTCATCCGGGATACAATTTTCATAAAAAGTTGAACATCAATTATGTATAAATAAAGCATCGGCCTCTTTTGAAGAGTACAGCTACGTTTAAGTTTGTACGCGGGAATAGCGGCACATGGTGCTTAGTTTGTTTCGCATTCTTCGTGAAGAGTTTTCATCTGCATATATGTTCAGGCAGAAAATATGGAAGCTTCACACTTTTGCATCTAAAATTTGTCTTGTGAAAATTTGTCTTGGCTTTTCTGCTTTTATCAAGTACTGATTAAATTATAATGATAACAAGTGGATGCATATTTGCCAAGATATTATAATAGAACCAATAATTAATGGTTCTATTATAATATCTTGATATAGCACATTGAAAGTGACTCACTGTCAACAGGAGCTAAGTAGACCTGTGCCACATGCCCCTGTTCTTCACTTCGCTTCGTATAGGCGATGAGCGAAGCGAAATAGTGGGCCTTGTGGAGCTAGGCTGGGAGCTAAGGCCTAAGGGTCTGCAATTCTTATACTGTAATCAAATTAACTCCGATGTAAGACATATATCACCAATTTCTTAGGTGCATAATGTACTAACATCGCCAAAAATATAATTTGAATCTAAAACGTTCTCTGTTCATTCAGCACAATAACATATAGTAAATGGAATCAACCATGAAATAATTTAACTATTATCAATAAATGATTAAACATACATCCCCCCATATAAATATGTGTGTTTTTGTTTGTTTACGTTTGAAGTTCATTCTGAGAATACACAAATTATCTTTGCAGTCACAAAACAAACGATCGTGTTGTTTTGTATTTGCGAGACAATAGAAGTTCATTCAAGTGCGAACTATTTAACTAGCGCTTCAGTCTGAGGCATGATTGTTGTTGAAAAAGGTAACAGCTTTCAATGGTATTTCTTAACCTAGATGTATTTATTTATAAAAATAAAGGCAGCCAAGTACCCCTCTAGCTAATGATGAATCTATTGATATGTGTTTCAAGTATATTGCATCGAAAACGGCATCGTGAATCTCCACCTCACATACATACACATTTGATTGCCAAGGAATAGGATAACAAACCAAACAAACTTAAGGTTAATTTAATGTTACATTGTGCTGGCCCAATTGCTATTGAATCTTACAGTCAATTCAGTTTTAGCGAAGAAGAGAGTGCTACTTGCTACTTGGATATAAGGAAGAAGTTTGAAGAAAGATGTAAAGGAGCAAGAAACACTATTTATGAACGGTTTTGTTTTAATCAACGCTTCCTTAAGGAAGGTGAGCGTGTGGATGCATTTGTATCTGATTTAAGCGTCTATCGTTAACATGTGAATTTGGAGACTTGAAAGATGCTCTTATTCGGGATAAAATCGTTGGTGGTGTAATCTCTGATGTTCTTAGAGGGGAATTATTGAAAACGTCTACATTAATTTACAAACAGCGCATGACTATTGTAGAAGATTTGCAGAGTAAAGCAGAATAAACAGTCATGTAAATTTTGTGGTTATGAACATTCGTTCAGTGACCCTAAACGATGTCCAGCTTTCAAACAAAAATGGCGGAAATGCAGTAAAGAAGGCCATTTTGCACGAAACTGTAATAAGCCAAGCAAATCGTCATCTAACAATGTTGATACCGTAACTATGGACTCAGATAGTTCAGAGCCAGATACACCTCACGTCTATCTTAGTAGTATTGAAGTTGACAGAGTAAATGTGGCAAGTAAAAAGGATAAAAGTATGGTTGAAATTAAACTATGCGATACATTAGTGAAAATGAAGGCTGATATTGGTGCTGAAACCACTGTGATACCTTATTCACCGTACAAGAAAATAACCTCTAAACCCTTGGTCAAAGTTAAACAGTCATTAAAAGGGTGGATGGCTGACAAAAGCTGTATATCCTCGTGGAAAAATACGGTTATACAAACAAGCTACAAAGGTAGAATTAAGGAATTGTGGTAGAAGATAGTAGAAGGTGATTTTACATCATTACTTGGTGTTGTAGCCTGCGTCCAGACTAAAACGTTTTTGAAGGAAAGTGTAAAGTCTGCGTAGCCGACAAAACAAAGCTGTTTTGCTGACACTGCACTAGACTTGCAAAAGCAGTGACTCAATCCTATTGGTTAGCTTTGCTCACGTGATTTTCAATCAATGCCAGTCAATCAGATTGTGGGTATCAGTCATGTGATTAACAAAAATTGGCCACATTTAGGAAGACTTTCGGATTTGGAAGGCAATCTCATTTGATGAAAATATACAACGTATTTTTGAGTGAGTTAAATTTGTGTGAGTTTAATCCAGTAACAGTTATAGTTCAGTGAAGAAAAATTCAAAGAAACTATTGACAACTAATGTTTTATTTTCACATAAATTCTGTATAAATCCTTTTCGAACGTACGGAGCACTTCGAACATTTGATGAGCCAGTTGGAATGTCACTTTAGAAAGTCAACAAAAAATTTACAAATATAGGAATTATAACATTGGTATTTTATAACATCGGGACACAAATGATCAATTCCTCCTTCGGTTAGACAATATACACAACACACATTTCTACCCAATTTTTCTCTCGAATGAGTGTCATAAACTTTGTCTGTTTTCAACGATTTATTCCCAAGCGTTTTTTTTTGAGTGTTTTTTAATGTTTAACATGTAAACGTAATTTTCTCTCACACAACTGAGACCGGAAATTAAGGTTTTTATAAGGCGGCATCAGTGTAGTACAGTGTCAGCAAAACAGCTTTGTTCGGTCGGCTACGCAGACTTTACACTTTCCTTCAGAAACTTTTTAGTCTGGACGCAGGCTACTGGTGTTGACGCATGTCTAGACCTTGAAGTATTGCAGTTTATGAACTTGAATCACATTGTAACATTAGCTGGAAGTAATGGTATAAAGAACATTGCTGAGGATGAAGTCCTAAAAAATTCCATGGACTGCTTTAATGAGAAATCAGGCAAACTACCAAACCCAGTTCATTTAGAAGTTGACTCATCTGTATCACCTGTGATACATCCTCCTCGAAAAGTTCCATTTGCTTATCTCTTGTCAAAGCAAAATTAGCCGAAATGGTTCAGTTTGGAATTATTACGAAGGAAGATGGACTTACTGCATGGGTATCATCTATGCTTGTCGTAGGTAAACGAAAGGCAAAGAAGAATGTAGTAATATCCACGGCACCTACTTCTAAAGATGTACGAGTCTGCATCGATCCAAGAGACTTAAACAATGCGCTGAAACGTGTCCATCATCCAATGTCTACAGTTGAAGAAGTAGCAGGACGTTTAGTTGGTGCCACAGTATTTGCTGCATTAGATGCAAGCAGCGGATTTTGGCAATTGCCAGTGGACAATGTTAGTTCGAAGTTACTTACCTTTAATACACCTTGTGGAAGGTACAGGTTTATGCGCTTGCCATTTGGATTTACCCCAGCGCCGGAAATCTACCAACGGGAAATGGAAAGACTTTTTGAAGGCATTCCAGTAAATATAATTGTGGATGATTTTTTTGTTCATGAAATTTATTAAATATATTTATTCTAAAAACACATTATTAGAGAAGTTACACCGATATGGCATAGGAAACAGTGCAATAAAATGGATTGAGTCCTATCTAAAAGACAGAAAGCAGATTGTCCGCGTGGGTTCGAAGATGTCTGATGAAATAACTTTAACGCGTGGAGTACCGCAGGGGTCAATTTTAGGACCATTGCTATTCACTTTATATGTCAACGATCTAACTAAAGTTATACAGCATACCTCTTGTGGTCCATTTGCCGATGATACACAACTTTTATATAATTATAATCCTAAATCTATAATGTCTTTAAATCAAACTTCAAATCTAGTGAATGAATATCTTAAACGTATTTTTTCTTGGTGCAAATTTAACTCACTATTAATAAACATTAAAAAGACACAAGCTCTTGTAATTGGAAACAAAAAATATTTAAAAAATGGAATCCTCCAAAAATATCATTGGAAGGCATTGATATGAATTACAAAACATCAGCGAGAAATCATGGTGTAATTTTCGACAATGAACAATTATATAAAAGTCGTGTTAATAAATTATTACAAATAGTAGCCTGGCGATTATCAAACATCTACAAATTTCGTGATATGCTTCCACTACCATTATTTGAAAGAGTTATCGAAAGTGAAATTATCAATCCTGCTGCTTATGCTATCCAAGTGTGGTCATCATGTTGTAAAACAGAGCTCCGAAGAATTCAACGTGGTATTCAAAAATGGGCAGCCTATATATTACTTCGGAAATCAAAATATGACCACATGGAAGATGCATTGCAGTAGCTCAACTGACTATGTATCACTGACATCATTGACCCAAGAACTTCCTCCTCCTACGACGTAAGGTCTGACCAGATTATGTTTCAATCAAATACGATTCTGGTGCTTCTACATTGCAAATGACTGTTGCTGGTAGCCATTGAAGATTGTAGAACCTTTTATATTTGAAAATATTTCCTCTGCTGTGGGTACCTGGTAATGTTCTCGCTGAATTTCCTTGTTCAAATGAAGGGGGTCCATGGATAGTCTCAATGATCCATCATGTTTCGTGACCAATACGATTGGATTTACCCAAGCTGTTGGCTCTGTGACTTTAGCAATCATGCTTTTGTTTTTCATTTTATCCAATGTTTCTTTCAGCTTGCTCCTGAGAACACGTCTTGCTGTATGGATCACTGGGTTGCTGTCTTTTTTTAACTTGATATGGTGCTTACCAGGCAGTCTGCCATCTCCATTGAACACAGATGCGTGTTCTTTAGCAATACTGGAGTAATTAACAGCATTAACAGCATCAGCATTGGGGATCAGAGCAAGATCTTTCAAGCTGCAATACCCTAACAGTGTAGCTGTACCCTTCTTAACAACTACGAACTTGAACATGTGATATCTGTTCTTTTAGGCTGATGCAGTTTCGCATTCTCCGACGACATCTAGTTTATGGTCACCGTAGGCTTCAAGAGTGCATTTGCATCTGTTCAGTGTTTTTCCTGGGGAAATGTCATTTAATGTGTCCAATGGTATTACGTTACATCCTGCACCAGTATCGGCTTTGGTTGTCAACACTTTGTTATTTTCCAGATGTAGTTTTACGAACCATTCATTCGATGCGGTCTTTTGAAACGTTGTATCGTCTGTAATGGATTTTGATTCTGAATCATTTATTGCATAAACAGGTAAGTTTTGTTTCTTTGTTTCTTTAGAGCTTTTTGTAGGTTTAGAAGGACACATAGATGCATAGTGGTTTGACTTCCCGCACTTGTTACAGGTTTTCCCGTAAGCAGGGCACTGTCTTGCCATATGTGTCTCCCCACAGTACCCACAGTTTGCTATGTGCCTTTTCTGCTTTACTGTCGCTTTTGCAATCTGGGGACTATCCATGTTAAGTTGACTGCTTATGCGTGCTGCGCCTTCCTTGTGTCGACATATTTGTATGGCTTTGTCAAGCAAGAGTTAAATCGATTGTGTACAGTAATTCTTCACGAATATTCTCAGAATGTATGCCCAGTACAACTTGGTCCCGCAACATCCTATCTGTCAGTGAATCTGTACTGTATCCTATCTGTACTAGCACTTGTCATAATAGTCTGGTTTGTCTTAGGATTAGGAGCATTTTGACCACCGGGAATTGCTATACGGTAATTGATTTTTTAACGCTGTCAGGAATGTGTTAAAACTTTCATCAGATGATTGCTTTCTTGAGAAGAATGTATAGCTTTCAAATGTATCATTTCTTTTGGTAGTGTAATAATTTCTAAACCCGAGCAAGACTTCTTCAAAATCATTCCTATTTGATAGGTTCAGTCCTCTGTATACTGTCCTACCTTGTTGTCCAAGTAGTGTTAGCAGGATGGCCACTTTCATTTCACCAGACTTTTTGTTCTTGTCTGTAGCAAGCAGGTAAAACCTAAATCCATCTTCCCAGTCATTCCAATTTTTCGATAAATCAGTGCTTCCACTTGCATTGAATAGACCTGGTGGTTTCAATCCTCCTTCAGCAGAATTCATTATTACAGTGAGTTCTTCAATCTCACGCTGACACCATGTTATAAGTCATAGAAGAGTCAGTTATATACGTTTTATATCTATTCAAGATGGCTACTCCCAAGTCTGACAACATAGACTGCCATGAGGCAGCCTCTTATTCATTAAAAGTTAATGAGGCTAAGCAAGATGACAGAGTCTACATCATAACAAGTACGACGCTTCAAAGATTTAAATATAGAGATCAAGTCAAGAGGAAACTAAAAATTACCTTATTAGAATAAAGAATATAAATGTAATTATACAGTATATAAATTAGTAGTATATAAACTGTAATCATTATTAAACAGTATTGAAATATTTATTGAATTTTATATACATAATCATACCGTCTATCATGTCTATTGTTCTAGACATCAAGCAGCGATATCCTAATGCCTTTTATATTAATTACTCCGTAGTTCCACATATTTTTCACTTTGTTGATGATACCCGGTGATGATAACTAACTGGACTTCAAAAATAAAATTTACAATGGTATTACAGGCTATGCTTTTTTATATAGATTAGTTTATTACATTACTCCAATCTATTATTAAGAAGGAACTATATATGTTGTATATTATGTTCTTTTAACGCATTTATTAAACCCATGAAATGTTCAGCTTAGATTTGTTACACATTTGTATATATAGTAGTGTTATGCTCCCGGTTATGCTTATCTACTGCCTTTTATTGCTGTATATTTCCTTCCATATCGATTTATCGTTCTGAGATGCCAACAGAAAAGCATAAAGGACGGGTTTTAAGAAAGACCTGGACGAGGGGGATGCATAATTCATTAAATGCTATTAATAAGATATCATACAAAAAAAAATTGAAGATACAGCTCAAGCTCGCTCTATTGGACAAGTACTCTGGTGTTTGCTCTATAGGCTCACCAGACTGCTTTGTTTGCTCACAATCAGACCAATAACCTAATTATAAAAGTAACACCATGTAAACTTCTCATGATTTTGCTTCTTTCTTTGCAAAGATTTATCTCAATTTTACGTTCAATCATTTCATTCTGCAATCATATTTTTTTGCTTTACATTAATGATTTTTCTTTCAATCTCTATCTTCAACTTGACTGACTTATCCTAGCATATATGCTAATTTACTTTATTATACATTGTCCCCCGATAAACAAGCATTGCTTAAGGGGTGACCCCAATCATTTATAAATGTTAATTAATCAATATAATTGTATTTAAAAACAAACAAATTGTAACTATATTGTTCACATGAGTGATTGAAATATACATTTATCTACTATTTAAACTAAATAGTCGCCTACAAGCAGATTAACATAGGAGCTAATCAGGGAGGGTGGATATACATTTTACAAAGTCTGATCAATTTATCCCTCTCTGTCTGTCAATGCACAATTTTCAGGTTGATTAATTTGCAACAAATTAATTGGTCTTTTGCAACAACAAAAGAACAAGCAAGTTTCTATGCGATTAAACAGATGTCCGGGGGGTAACTCCAGCTCCTCAGGGACGGGGGGGGGGGGGGCACTTTGGACAAAGGTGAATTACCCAAAAAGTTCCCAAAAACCAAAAATGCTACCCAAAAATTTGCAGCAGGTTGATTGATCTTAAGTAAATCCACAAAAATGATGCAAAAATTTTCAAAAATTCTTGAAAAAGTCAAAAATAGGATCTCATTACTTTGAAATTTGAAATCTCATACCCAAAAAGTTTTTTCGCAGCTGGAATATGGACCCATAAAGGTGGCACGTCCCCGTATAGCCGTCATATTGGAGTTACACCCCCAGGAACAAATGATGACTTCACCTGGTTGTTATGTTTTGTAAGTTGGTTATCGGCCGATTAACGGAGTGCCTTCACTAATGTTACACGTCCCATTGATCTCTAGATCACACAACATATATGATCCATCAACAACCAAATTCATGCCTCAACAAATCATCATCAGCAACAGAGAAACCAAGAGAACGTGTATACGAACGGAGTGCCTTCACTAATGTTACACGTCCCATTGATCTCTAGATCACACAACATATATGATCCATCAACAACCAAATTCATGCCTCAACAAATCATCATCAGCAACAGAGAAACCAAGAGAACGTGTATACGAACGGAGTGCCTTCACTAATGTTACACGTCCCATTGATCTCTAGATCACACAACATATATGATCCATCAACAACCAAATTCATGCCTCAACAAATCATCATCAGCAACAGAGAAACCAAGAGAACGTGTATACGAACGGAGTGCCTTCACTAATGTTACACGCCCCATTGATCTCTAGATCACACAACATATATGATCCATCAACAACCGAATTCATACCTCAACAAATCATCATCATCAACAGAGAAACCAAGAGAACGTGTATACGAACGGAGTGCCTTCACTAATGTTACACGCCCCCTTGATCTCTAGATCACACATCATTTATGATCCATCCACAAAAAAATTCATACCTCAACAAATCATCATCATCAACAGAGAAACCAAGAGAACGTGTATACGAACGGAGTGCCTTCACTAATGTTACATGTTTATAGCATGGTCGAATATCTTTGAGCTGTTATAACATTCAGTTTCAGTTTATTAAATACAGAAAACTGCATCATATTGAAAAATAGACAAACAGCAGCAATGTTTTTATCCGAATTTCGAGTCTCAGAATAGAAAATTTCTTCACAGCATCTCAAACGGACACATGGTAGCATTTCCGTAAAGTATTAAGTTCTTCATTTGGCAGGCAAATGAAGTTTTTGTAATCAAAATGTAGTGAGGCAGCATTGTGAACTTGCTGTAATTTATGTTTTTGTTGTGGCAGATAATTAATAACGTTAATGCTGCATGAATTTCTGATTGTGGCAGGCAAGTAAAGTTAATGCTGCAGGCAAGTGAAGCTAAAGTGGAAGTTGTGGACTACCGTACTATTTGAATGAACAGCGCGAACAAAAGAGGCAAAGGGCTACAAATGGCTATTACTACGGGGACGGGCGACCAGGGGATTTCATGAAATCGAGTTTGATTTATGCCCCCGAATTGTATTTTAGACTTTTTGACCCGGGAATTTTTCGCTTCGTTTCTTCCTGAGAAACCACCCTATCCGTCTCCAAATCACATTACTGGTAAGGGTGATCCTGAATCTTGAATCAATATGTAGAGTAAGATGATTTTAGGCTACTAAATCTCCTGAAATCTCACCAGTCTTTCAGATTGGAATTAGAACCGCGAAATCAGATGAGACTTCATCAAAAGGCCAGCAAGCTGCCTTTCATTTCTATCGAAACTCACTGATAAATTTTAGAATCAGATCCTAGCAAGATCTAAAAAAGCTATTGGATTGGATGAATTATATACTAAAAGGATAAATCAATACCAGCAGTATAACGAAGAATAGTCTTTCCTCTTTGAATTTAGGATGTTAATATTGTATGTTATTAAAGTAACACACTGATACAACTCAAGACATTAAATGTAGCGACTGGTAAAAGCAAATTTATGTGAGTGAAAATGAGATTGCTAGGCTACTTTAGTACTAGGATGTCAGATTTAAGCATTGTCCATGAAGCATACGTCAGAGACCAAATCATTAAGACTTATTTTATTTCGGACTAACTGTAATCCATAGTGGAATCCTTGAATTTGGAACACCGGATATTTATGCCAAAATTACGCCAAGTCAGAGTCAGCATTCAAGAATACGCCAAAAGGCCCAAATTTTGTTGAAAACTATAGAAAATTATCAAATTTCCACGCCAAAGAAATCAAATTGGCGTAAAATCAACTCAGTTCTACGCCGGATATATCCGGCGTAACATACATGGATTCCAATATGGACTGTAATTACAGTAAATTATGCACAGCCCTCAACATGATTTCAAGTCTCTCAAGCCGCCCGCAAAAGTTTATTTTACGCAATTTTATCTCAAAAATTGTTTTTCTGCCCATGAAGACGGAAAAATTCTGTTGTAGCGCCTGCGTCTGGGACAATTATTCCTCTGGCGCTCCAAGAGCTCTACCAATGCCCAGTTGAAAAGAATTGTCCTTGTGGGGAATGTAATCCCGCGCAATCTTCAGGAGTTGATAATAAATTCTGTTGACAAATAAGTGCATTCTCCGCGCAAAACCAAGTTTTCTGAATTCTTTGCAACTAGGCAACTCAATTTGGGAAATAAATATAGGTCATACATCAGAGACCAAATAATCATTTTCAGAATATGATGTAACCTCATTCATATCACTGGGCAACAAAAAATGGACTTATCAAGCAGGTTGTGATGTTAAATGGAGTGAAATAATTGAGTTTGACATGAACTGTTAAATTGGAAAATTACTCATACGAAGCAGGTTGATAACAACAGTAGCCTAGCAATATTAACTGAGCTACACTGTAACAGCATTGTGAAATGTTTTGTGAAATTACCTAAATATTTTCACAACACTATATAGATGTCAATTTAATAAGCAAGTTTCTTAGAAAAATTGTTAGGAACAGTGCAGTACAACAGCAGCTTCCGATGATAATTGGATGAGAAAATATTACATTCAAGAATGCTACTTCAAAGCTGTGTAGTATGCATCATAATTGTCGTTTCTTATTCAGAGAACAGTTTACATAAAAACGTTTTTTCGAAAGGACTGATGCAATATAATTTGTAACCAAGTTGGGTACCATGGATTTTAAAATAAATGTGCAATTAATCCTCAATTGAGATGCTACAATCCAAGTCCTGATTACAGGGTAAACTTTAGCCTCAAAATACCGATGGTAAACTAATGAAACTAATTAAATGACGTGATCATCATTGTCTATGAATATCACTTTATTGCTCGATTTACTTGCTTTTGTGAAATATTATGGAAATTGAGAGACAGTTGTTTTTCTGCAACAGCTGCTCGTTGCAGTTTCACGATTTAGAATTTGCTCATGATCAGGATCTGACAAAAGATTACGGAAGGCTAGAGCAAATTCAGAAGAAAATCGATAACTCCTTGATTTATAGGCCAAAGCTCAACAAAAAATTTGTAAGGAAATGCTGAAAATGTTGTAAGATTCCAGAAAGCTAAACCTTATGTCAGATGCTGCTCATGATTAAAAGGAGTGTCATACTCGACTCCTTTTTAAACCTATCATACGCATATCGATGCACTAAAAGCCTTTTGCATCTTAATCAGACCCTGGCGATTGCTATGTCCCTTCCCCTGCAAAAAACAGTTCAGGAGTTCATGAACTGTTCATAAACTGTTCATGAACTTCTTAACTGTTTTTCGCAGGCTTCCTATCTCCGAGGATATATTTGTTTTGTTGATATACTTCCATAAAAAAATGTTCTTGGATATTCCATTTCAACATTGGACTTTTGTATGAGTAAATGATTTGCATTCTCATTATGTTTCTATGCTTTGTTTATGTTAGGCTGTGGAAATTACAATCTGCTCTACAAATGTACGAACATAAGTACAAGTGACTTTAAGAATTTCCTTCCTGGATTATGAATGAAAATATGTATTGGAGAGTGCTAAATCAGATTAAATCATGGACTATAAATCATTGCTCACCTTTGGTATCAAGTTGACAAAAAGCATATGTATTTCAAAAGTTCAAATGCAATCAACCAATTGACCTATATGATTTACTAAGTGATGGATCGAAGAGACACATGATGACAAGACTTTGAGTCTTTCAGCACTTGGTGATACAAAATGATGGATGTTACAATACCAAAATTGCATTTATTCCACAATTTCAATTGTTAATTTTCTTTGCTATCCGACGTTTATCTACTATTACAGTACTAGACCAACATATTGTATTGCAAGCTGGATTTTAAAATCATTACTTCAGAATCTTGATTATCAAATTAAAGCATGGCTATGGATACTCAAATAACTTACATCCCTGAAACTTATGCTGTCAAAATCTGTGAAAATTTTCAATGGCCTATCTATATCACACAATACAATAATTGTTTATGCTGCTCTTAAGTTTATTGTAAAATAGTCTTCAAGGTATCAGACAATCATTTATATGTAAATATATCAACATTTAGAGCCGAGGGACAATGTATTTCAAATGTTAATATTTTTATTTGTGTCTATTTTGGAATGTCTTAATATGAGTTTAGCGTCTGATGACATATGAATGTTTGCATTTTTCCATTGTAGTAACTAATAAATTTACCTGGGCTCTTACTTCCGTAATTTACAGAAACCGGTATTGCACTGAACTCTAAAGTATATTAAAACTACATATCTGTTTTCCTGACTCCCAGCTTTGTCCATTTTATCATTCCTCCTTTGATTACAAATACTGATTACTGTTTTAAAATAATGCTATTATACTGCTTCTATATAAACAATGGACCTCATTTGACCTGTTCAACTCTTATAAGAAGTGTTTCAAAAATTGCTGAAACATGAAAACAGACAAACAATGGGGATATTATATATTGTAAACTGTATCAGTCCATGTAACTATAATGGCCAACGGTTTTTGTTTGTTTTGTATTTCATCTCAAAACATGTTTCTGAGCTGGAGAAAAATAATCATGTGTCTGTGAATGCAAAATTGCCCAAACTATTAAGGATGTCTCATGAAAATGTATGTAATTTCACGTTCATGAATCGTACATGAATTCTTTTCTCAGAGACTTCCCTGATTTGTCTTATAGAATTTCTTAATCTGAGACTAGTTTTTACAACAAACTTTAGCCAATTTGAATTAACTCGTACAACGTGTCCTCTATGTTAGGAATGTTTACAACTTTATTTTATCTGGATGGTAAGATGAACCATTATACTGGTCACTAGAAAAATTCACAATAAAAAAGACAAGATTAGTATCAATTATTTTGTACATTTTATTTGCTATAGGAAATACAGTGGAAATACAACATTCTTCTTCAATGGGTATTTTGATCAATTGTCAACATTTTTCTTCAAAATCACTCCAGAGTATTTATCTACACCAGATAAAGTATTCCAGCGAGTTTCAATAAGAATAATTTTCAAATGTTGCTTTTATACTCAAAAACTGTTTTGTGGGATGGGGTATATACAGTGGACATGCACAATTCTCGTTCAATAGGTATTTCAGTCAATTGGTAATATTTTACTTAAAAATCATACCAGAGTATTTATCTACATCAGATAAAGTATTCCAGCGAGTTTCAATAAAAATAATTTTCAAATGTTCTTTTTATACTCAAAAACTGTTTTGTGGGATAGGGTATATACAGTGGATATGCACAATTCTCGTTCAATAGGTATTTCAGTCAATTGATAATATTTTATCAAAAATCATACCAGAGTATTTATCTACATCAGATAAAGTATTCCAGCGAGTTTCAATAAAAATAATTTTGAAATGTTGTTTTTATACTCAAAAACTGTTTTGTGGGATAGGGTATATACAGTGGACATGCACAATTCTCGTTCAATAGGTATTTCAGTCAATTGATAATATTTTACTTAAAAATCATACCAGAGTATTTATCTACACCAGATAAAGTATTCCAGTTAGTTTCAATAAAAATAATTTTGAAATGTTGTTTTTATACTCAAAAACTGTTTTGTGGGATAGGGTATATACAGTGGACATGCACAATTCTCGTTCAATAGGTATTTCAGTCAATTGATAATATTTTACTTAAAAATCATACCAGAGTATTTATCTACACCAGATAAAGTATTCCAGTTAGTTTCAATAAAAATAATTTTGAAATGTTGTTTTTATACTCAAAAACTGTTTTGTGGGATAGGGTATATACAGTGGACATGCACAATTCTCGTTCAATAGGTATTTCAGTCAATTGATAATATTTTACTTAAAAATCATACCAGAGTATTTATCTACATCAGATAAAGTATTCCAGCGAGTTTCAATAAAAATAATTTTGAAATGTTGTTTTTATACTCAAAAACTGTTTTGTGGGATAGGGTATATACAGTGGACATGCACAATTCTCGTTCAATAGGTATTTCAGTCAATTGATAATATTTTACTTAAAAATCATACCAGAGTATTTATCTACACCAGATAAAGTATTCCAGTTAGTTTCAATAAAAATAATTTTGAAATGTTGTTTTTATACTCAAAAACTGTTTTGTTGGATAGGGTATATACAGTGGACATGCACAATTCTCGTTCAATAGGTATTTCAGTCAATTGATAATATTTTACTTAAAAATCATACCAGAGTATTTATCTACACCAGATAAAGTATTCCAGTTAGTTTCAATAAAAATAATTTTGAAATGTTGTTTTTATACTCAAAAACTGTTTTGTGGGATAGGGTATATACAGTGGACATGCACAATTCTCGTTCAATAGCTATTTCAGTCATTTGTTTATAGAAAATCACATCAGGAGATGTAAGAACACCAGAGAAAGAGTTCCTAAGAATTTTAGCGAACATTTACTTCAAAGGTTAAACTAACGCATTCTTGCTTTGGGGGATTTTGCATAGATGTCAATAGTTGATGAGGAATGGTTTTCATGCAGTGAAAATCATCAAATATTGCATAGTAAACCCATTTAGTAGCATGTTGTTAACCTTAAGAAAGAAATCATATCAAGAGGCATTCAGGCGTTTAACAGTAACAGTTTTAAGAGGAGATTATCATTGAAACTAAATTCTTCAAGAGGCAATGTTACTGTCTCTATGACGTAAATTGAGCTATCTCGATACATTGACTTATAGCACAGATATATGACCTACCTATTGCAGAGTCGCAAGTTGGAACAAACACAATCAATCACAAAATCTAACGCATATTCAATATATAGCTATTATCATATGTATAATAGATTGCTAAACATTTCTAGAGCATAATCAATGTTACATTAGTTACAGTCTTATATAATCCCAACTTTATTCCAATTGAGTTTGTTGTACAAATTTAAAGTATTTGTAAATTTGTAGGCGGCATACAATTTATAGCTAATGTTACAATCTCAAACAGTCTGTTTACAGATGTAAAATGATCATGATAAATTTACAGGTGTTGCCATGTAAACACAGTCTGAGGTGTATTTGGTTTCTTCAAGTTTTGCTCAAGTACAAATCAAATTGGTCATATTCTTGGTTAATGGTAACTTATGTAAATTAACCATCTTTTTATGGTGGTCATTACTTTAGCAATATTCCAAACAGTTCATTACAAAGTGTTATAATATAGTTATTGGAACTAGCGATGTCCTTCATTCCAATGTGGTGTAAACAATGGTTTCAGCATTAGCTTGCCATATTGCTATTGTTCAACATCATAGAGTAAACAGATACAGATGATAAATCATATGGTCTCAGTTTATGAAATAAGGTGATTTGTGCAATTTGAATATCTGGCAACTTGTTCATGCCGATTGGACATAATAGCTTTGGAATAACCAATCCCATCGTGCATTACACAGAAACGACCTCTGGCACGAAGCTATTTGTCCTCATATCCTATAAAAGATTGGATAACAAGAAGTTAATATATCGAGTAAGAAGCATGTCATATTTAAAACAAATTCTACATCTTTGTTGTGTTGTTGGAACGTCCAGAATTAATGAGTCAATTGACTAGGGCAGAAGTATTAAATTGACCATGAAAAAGAAATGTCATACAGGATATTAGCAAAAGCATTAATCCAGAACTAGTAAAATTTTTAAAAAGTATTTCTAAAATCTTCAAAATGTAGATGGGATGACATTGTTTTGACAAATAGTTGGTTAATTAGTAACACAGTTTTAAATGCTATAGTTTGAATGCAACTACTTTCAGATTATTGCCAGCAAGTGTTAACTTGTTTGTTATACAAATGCATGTTTGGCAATTAATTGATTATAGAAGCTCTACCGGTAGACAACTTGGTATATGTGTCTACTTGTCAAATACAGTAATGGTTAAAACTTTAGTGGTTCAGTTACCACACTATTTTCAACAGTTTAAACAATCCAGCAAATCTAGCTAGCTAATTTTGTAAACAAGCTGATTAAAAAGTAGGTCCTATAATATGAGAAATAATTTTTCAAAACAGTTAAAGTGGCATGACCAGTATATAGGTCTAACTTTATTCGCTTTTTTCTCTATCTACTTGTGTAAAAACAGTATATCTTTAGAACTTGATATGAAATAAGCAGCCATTCAGACAAAGAAGCAAACCATAACACAACTGATCTATTTAAAGCAAAGCAGCAATCATTGGTAATATCATGAGATGATCCTGACCAGTTGGTCAAGGCTGAAGTAAACTTGTAGTGAAGCATAATACAGTATAGCATATCAGACACTGGAGCTGTTTCCATTTATTGCATGGCTGCTTTATCATTCCTTTCTAAGTAGCTTTATAGCCTATATAATAGATCTGATTGCAGAAGTAAAATCTTGCAACGATATACTAATGAAGTCAATACATCGGTAGGCCTAGTCTGTGAACTAAATTTTGAATTATTTTGATTGGTGTAGACAATATAAATAGCCTAGTATTTTGATAATTTTTTCGTTTCAATGAGCATGTACCTAACATCATTGGTCATGAACCAGTATTTTTGATTTAAAGTTATTAGATGTATCTATAGGTGTAAGCAGTCTGGCCTATTAAGGTTGATATGTGTGTGTGGAGTAAATGTGGTCTGAGCTGTGTTATCCATGTAACTGTTGGCTCAAATTATAATAATTTCAATATTGGAAAGAATGCCGTTCAGGGTGACACAAACAGTCCGAACCTGCGAACGTAGTTCGCCGAAGTTAAGGAAAAATTCCGAAGTTTACTTTCATTTATTTCTTCTGCAATTCGAAGAAAACTAATTTTATCATCTTCATTTTTTGAATCCAAAGATCTTGCCTTCGGAAATGTTAAAACTGAACAATAATCTCAAAAAATGTTGGATTTTGACTCATAAAATGATATTAAACAGCGAGAAAAGTTATTGTTTTGGCCATTTTCCCGCTTCATTTCCACGTGCTAACTGAAGCGTGATCAAGAAATGCCTCCACGGCTTCCTTTTTTTTCTAATTAGCATAACAAAGAGATGAAAAATGACAATTGAAAGCTGATCAAGATGGCTGCTCAACACAAAACACGATCTCAAGAATCAGAAACTAGTGATCATTAAATGGCCTATACTTTCTGGTTGGAATAGAACAATTTAATTGAGCATACAGAGAAAATGATTGGGTTTAATTTCAATTTCTGCTTTTAATCAAACTCTCTTACTTTGATTACAAAGCATTGTTTTTTGAGAACTTTCAGCTTACAAAAATGCATTCAGCTTAGTAGATATTCTGCTTGTAAAAGAATGAAAGTTTTATAGCAATAATTACAGTCCATACATCAAGTATATGCCATTTGGTTTAGTTTATTTATATAGTTTTGGAAATTACACTTAATTTTTGTTTGAATAACTATTCTGATTGTTAATTTGAACCTTTCCTAAAATAAATTCCTATGCACAAACTGATTTTGGATATTGGAAATGGAGTAGAGACTACAGTTATCGAAAAAAATCCGAAGGTTACATGTGATTGAAGGTTGGTTCGCCGAAGGCAAAACATTTTGTGCCACCCTGATGCCGTTTGCAGGCAAGATATTAAACGCAGATTCGCTTTTGCTGATGAAACCCTACCTAGATGCATTTTTAATATCATGTCAAATTTATATAGAATCAAATCACTTCAGCATACTTGTTGAATGTCCATGCCAAAAGAGCTTGCATGTCTGTTTTGGCTGCACACACAAATGCTCCAAAATTTAGTTTTTTGAGAGAAACACAGAAATGTAGGCCTAAAGGTGTGTAGTCAATAGTCATGGACTCACTATCATATCTGTTTTAATTTATTGAAATTGAGACGCGCAATCATTTTCGTGGCTGAAATTCAAACCACGCATTTCATAATTTTATCCGTATTTTATAAGAACATGACATAATTTCCATGATTATTTAGATGTTATATCCAAAATTTGCCAACATATGTGATCCGTCCGACGTCCGTGCAAAATTACACCAGAATTTGGCTTTCAGCCGCGCATTTTCAGAGCAATAATACCACCTTGGCCGCGCACAATGCAACCTTTCCAATCTGGAACACTGCGATTGGGACATTGAGCACAGCAACGGACAATGCGACCAGATTAGAAGAATGCTGTTTTCAGGCAAGATCTTGGCCGCGCGAGCACTCCTGCTGCTGGCATTTCGTAATTTTATCCATGTTTTACAAGAAAATGTCAACATTTCCATGATTATTTACATTTTATATCAAAACCTTTCTTAAATGTAAAGGCCTAATTAATCCACCCACGCAAAATTGCACCAGAATTTGGCTATGCTGTCTGATAGCAGATAATCGTGCAGTGTACGAGGAAATTACTGAGACAGACCATATAGCAAGATGAAAAGCTAGGACTAATAATTTAATTGATAGCTCATGGTCAATTGGTCATGATTGATCATTTGATCATGACATATTTACGTTATTATCGGGCATATGTTATCCAAAATAGCTGTGTTTATCCTCATTTAATTACATTAAATGAATGAACGTTCAATTACAATAACCCTAATAAAAGAAGACTTACCTTTGGATGGATAGAGTGTATTATTCCAATCCAATAGTATTTTTAGATCTTGCTAGGATCTGATTTTAAAATTTATCAGTGAGTTTCGATAGAAATGAAAGGCAGCTTGCTGGCCTTTTGATGAAGTCTCATCTGATTTCGCGGTTCTAATTCCAATCTGAAAGACTGGGGAGATTTCAGGAGATTTAGTAGCCTAAAATCATCTTACTCTACATATTGATTCAAGATTCAGGATCACCGTTACCAGTAATGTGATTTGGAGACGGATAGGGTGGAGAAACATGTTTTGCTTACGTCTTCAAGATGAAGACTTCATCTATATTGTTTCTTTATAAATTCGATATGTATATAGTATATACCCTCACGCTATAAGCGATGCCTATAGTACTCAACACAAAGCAAACATTTAAATTGAATATTGACAAGCCATATTGCTGTATGAAATCATAGGTATTTTGTACGTGAGACAAATCATTTTCTTTAGCAGACTTGTATTTCAAAAAACGTTTTACCGCTATGTAATATTGACGGATGTAAATAAGAAAACAAACTAATTGCGTGGTATTGAGAAACATAGAACCTTTTATTCTATTCTCAAAAGGCTCATTATGTGAAACGTGAGTTAGATTGATTGATTGGTTTGTAATGCACACATTAAAGAATGCTCTAATGCTTGGTTGATAATTATCCATTTGATGAACCACATCTGCCTCGACCTTTTAATTTATTGGTACAAATAAAACATGCCCCACGTGACCAGCTACTTGAAGGAAAGAATCATACAAACCGTCTTCTCGAAAAATTTTATATTATATAATTGTTACGAAAGAGATATAATTAAAAACTATGAATAATTCTCAAGAATCCCTGACAACCTATGAGCAAAATTGCTTATCCTCACGGGAAAGTCTGGACATGGAAACAAGCGTCGAATGGGAGTCAACATTTGCTGGCACAATTTCAATAATATTGTCTGTACCTGTAATTTTTTTAAACTTGTTATTTTTATTGGCACTTTGGCGGATACAAAGTTTACGAACACCTTGTAATATGATATTATTAACTTCAGCTGTTAGTGATTTATTAGCTGGCATATTTCAATTGCAATTATATGGCTTTCTTCTTGTTACACAATTACAGTTATCATGTAGGGTGTTGATAGCTGCCTCAGTTTTTGGAATGGCAATATTTATGATGTCTGCAATAGGAATTGCATTGATTGCAACAGATAGATACATTGCAATATTTTATCCCTTTTTTTACGCGAAGTGGGGTAAAACAAACCATAATATTACCATTTTGATAGTGACATCAACACTCTGTTTATTGATTGCCTCGTTCAGTGTCTTAACAAGAAAATTTGCATTATATACTAATAGCTACCTTGCAATCTTGGTGTTTGTCATAATTTGGAATAATTTTGTTCATGCTAAAGCAATGTGCTTGTCACGTCGATTAAGAGTTCGTAGCATTCAATGTTCAACGTCAAATCAGAAGTTACGCGAGAGTAGAAACATTGGAACGATGATGCTGCTTATATTTGTAGCAATGATTGTTTGTTATGTACCATTTTTTGTGCTTGAGATTCTGAGGTACATGACAGATGATGCTGATGGACGTTATCACAGACCAAGAGTATTTTGTTATTTATTTCTAATGTCAAACTCTGTAGTTAATCCGATTATTTACTTTTGGAAGATTCATCGAATTCGGATTGAGATTTTTAAATCAATAGGGATACGTTATGGTCTATCTTCTATGAGATCTAGTAAAGTGGAAGATATAAATAATGTAACGACAAAAAGAACCACTCAAGAGATATGTGATCCACGGTAGCAGTTGCACGTGGGTGCTAGAAATAATATAGTTGCTATCATTTGTATCAATAGTTCGATAGATTATATTTATGCAGCTTTCATATATTGATAAGAAGCCGTTAGCTTACACATTTAATAACAAAACTCTATATATGGCAACATAGTTTTATTCATGATCACTAAGTTTCAACGTTGCTAACGTCATCATCAGGTGATTTTAAAAATTACCTGAATCAAAATTTTACTAATTTAATAGCTGTAGGTATAGCTTTCTTTTATGTAATGACAAGCAATGTACTTTAACCTTTTTAGATTTTCCCTTGATAGAAACGTATAAATGTTTGAATCCTATAAATATCAAACTGTACATAAATTTAATTTTTAATTGATGTTAGTAACGTTGAAACGTATAGTGACCGCGAATAAAAGTCTGTTGCCATTGAATTTTGTTAGTAAACTATCATATATTTATTCATTAATGTAGGCATGTATCGCTATGGTGTGTTTAGAGACTTATATGGCTTGAATGATACAAAAAATATAGTTATATTTATCATTATATATGCTGTGAATGTGTAACGATACTGGATTAAGATATATAGGATAAATCGTTACTAGAAAATACACATATACGAGACAATGATGAATCGTTATTTAGGTCTTGTTCTAATGACGGTAGGCAGAGGACTGTTATTGATATAGTTATATAAGTGAATTCAATGATTAAATATTGGAATACATGACTGAGAGGCGTAATGATAAGAGGCTAAAATATTATACACTACAATTGCCTGTGAAGCATTTTTGTTAATATTTTTTACTTCAGTTTTTATGTCAGAAGTACCAATAGCTTAATCCAGGCAAACGTCCATACTTTTGATATACGGAGATGTTCAAATATTAAAGATCGAGAACCTTTTTCAAAATTCAGGAACAAATTTTGTTAAAACTGGATTTCTAAGTGTATAACTATTGTTGTGATGAACTCAAACTCCTAGAATAGTATAACCTTTTCTTTAATATAAATATAATAATGATAACTAATAACTATAATAGTATAATAAGAGACAAAGATGAGGCAAAAACCTTTTTCCGTTATGCAGAGTTTCACGCGTTTAATTGCGATCATCAGAAGGTAATACTGTCTGAATATTGCAATTAATTACATTCTGAGGATCTCAATTAGACGAGTGAAATTCTGAGTAACGGAAAAAGGCTTATGGCTTCATCTTTGTCTCTTATTAAATGATGCTCTGTTTTACCCAACATTGCATTTTCATATTCATATGTGTATCTGAGTTTACACTTGCCACAATTATTTTTTTTTTTAATTTATTAGAACTATAATAGTATGAATAGTACAACTGGTCTGACAAGTGTTTCGTTCCTTCCAAGGGAATCACCAGAGAGAGACATTTTAATAATAGTAATACCAATATAATGTCAATAACATTACCTTGGCCTTATACCTCTTAAGTAAATGCAATATATACTTTATCGAACCTTAGCAATGCTCTTACAATTAATACAAAGAATATATAGGACGTATTAATAAACTAAGTATTAAACTATTTGCTTTTAAAAAATGTTAGGGCATTCTTTATTTTGATTTTATTCATTCTTTCATTCATGCCATTTTTTGAGGTATACTTTTGGACTGTTGGGCTGGCCAATCATTTATTATGATAATTTTTTTAGCGTAAAATAATAGTATTTAATATATGATTTGTAAATAATGCTTTGGGGATCTTTTCCATGAACAGAAATACTTTACTGTCATTCAGTCAAAGCTCTATTTGAGCAACTCTGTCGTAGCATAATGGAAGTTGCCCCTTGAGGGCTGTATCCAACTGCTCCTTACCTCATAATAGTACATTTTGCTGTTGATCCATGAATCCACAGTACTTTCTTAACTTCAAATTTGATTGTAAGAAAATTATAACATAGGTATGACCTTCAAAGAGGCAACTTTTTCAAATTGATAACTTATATTATATTTTTGCTGATTCCTTCGTTTAAAACTCAATTTAAAGATGTTTCTTATTACATGCACAAAGCTGTTGTATAACTATCAACAAAAGCGAATATAGCACATGGATAAAGATGTATCATAATTTATTTGACTTGAAACGCAAACTCAAGGTACATTGAACATTAGTATATTTTCAAGTGAATTTCCCCCTGGGAAAGGGGGTTTTGTAACTTCAGAACTTTTGTAAGTTATGTACGCGTGCTATTTTGAAAATATTGCTATAGCACCCCAATATTGCAAGCTTTGCTGGATATGACTTACCTCATCATCTCAAATGTTATTTTTTCGGAAATTTTGCATCAGATATGCTATTTGGGCACCTCACAGCAGGAAGCCAAATCTGAAAAATTGATACCCCAAAATTGTTAGCAAGGTCCCAAACTTATTCCCCCAAAATGGTATATCCCCATGTAGTGCCTATACCAAGTCCCACTGGGGACATCTGCAGCCACAGAAAGACCAAATATCATGATTACAAACATTGAATGTATTGTTTTCAGTCATTGTTACCCAGGATAACCGACCCGTTGAAAAATTGCTTTAATTGTTCATGATTGTTATTTCACAAGTCGTATAGGGCATTGCTCGCCATTGCAACAGTGAAATCATCACAGATAAGCTATTTCAACATACAACATCACGATCTGATATCAATTTCAAAATAAATTTATCCATGAGAACATTACATCCTCAGCGAGAAACAAGACTTAGACAATTAATTGACTATTCTTACTTTTACGTTTACGAAGTTGCTTTTACACAAACGGATCGTTTGTTTGTTGGTTAACAGGAAAATCAAACGTGATTTTTTATTGTAACAAAGGACAGAGAAATGTTGAACAAGTCATCGTTTACAAACGACATGTTTTCTATTATTGATTATAATTGCAAAAGCACGAGGGAATTTTTCGACTTGGATGTGAATAGATCAATTACAGATTATATATTTGGTGTTATTGGCGTAATCCTGATAGTCCCTACGGCATTATCTAATATTCTTGTTATTATATCTATTCTGAAAATACGCTCTCTTCGTTCAGCAGAAAATTCCATTCTTATTATTTTAGCAGCTAGCGATGCATGTACTGGAGTATTCCTGTTACCTTTGTTTTCCTATTTACATTTAAAGGACGCGTATAATAATTGTCTTCTAGTTCTCTCGTCGTCAATTGTTGCCTTTACATTATTAACATTCACTGTAATTGGTATGATTTTAGTAGCAGTTGATCGATATATAGCTATATTTTATCCATTCAAATACATCAAGTTTACGAATACTAGATCTTTAACAATTATAGCGAGTTCATCATTTGGATTTTCGCTTTTACTAAGCATTTCAGCAATATTCACAAAGGATTTCGAATTATTAATTAGAACATATACATTTTTAGTGACATTCATGGTGTGCTGGAATATATTTGTTCATATAAAATCACTTCGACTATCAAGAAAAATTCGTGAGCAAGATCAAATTGCTCAAAAGAGCAAGGAAAAACATTTGAGAGATAAAAAAATTACTCATATGATATTTATTATTTTGATCATCATGTTGATTTGTTACATTCCCTATATTGTTATATGTGCATTGTTTAATAGTACGAAACAAGGACACGGGAATCCAACACTGCAGAAGATTGCTATGGCAAGCGTGATATTACTCCTATCAAATTCACTAATTAATCCATTTATTTACTGTTGGAAAATCAGAAGAATTAGAGGGACAGTTATGAGGATTCTCAGACAGAGGAATTTACGCATACGTCATATTGTGACCTCGAATACAGATCGAAATAGGAATGGAACTAAAATAAATCGATATTGATATTCTTTTAGAGATATAGATTAACAAATCCAATATAAATTGTATGCTTTTATGTAGAATCATCGCTGTACAGTATTTAACACCTGCGATTAAGCACAAATGTCAATATCATTCAAAATATAAATGAATTTGATCGGACTGTATTGAATGATTTAATATCATTGCTTTTTTATCTTGCTTTTATGTCAAATAAGACAACATATTTTAATTTGATAAAAATGATCCCCGCCAATTTCATATATATTACGACTTTATCAAGACTATCCGTTATATAGATAGATTACCCATGATAGTTGAATGCGAACCATTCCATTTCTCTTTTATATTCTCTCCCAGACAATAAACTATATACCTCGAACGTGGCTGAATCTTCTATCCCGTATCTCTCTACTTTTTGTAGTCCTCACTTTCCTTTCAATCCATAACTAACATTACAACGTAGTTGCCCGGGGATACTTTTGGTATACGGGGACGTGGTATGCTTAGTCATGACAATTTTTTGAGTGCAATTTTTTCATTCTGCAAAAAAATTCTACCTATGAATTTTTCTTTTTTTCTCTTTGCTTTGGTTAAAGTGGGAATAAACCCCCAGACTATCTTTACATATATAGTAGAACCCGACGTGAAAAAAACAATGGCGTAATTTTTTTTCCGATCTGGAAATTATTTCTTGGTGAAAAATGCCTTCAAAGTGGTGTTTTGGCCCAAATGTCGCTGAGGGAAAAAAAGGGATTGGATCTAGCTTTATGACGACAAAGTCACAAGTCGTGTGGTTTTTCTAATAGACTTTAGATCGGATTAATCACGCGATGTTACGTTTGAGATGGCGTAGCTCTGTAACGGCAATCTATTTTTCTCTCCCACAAAACTGAGGTAAGGAAGAACATATAAACTCAAGAGTAGCAAAATTCCAGATGATTTAATGATTTTAAAGTTCACGAATTTGAAGAAAATAAAAATCAGAAAATATTTCATTCGTAGCGCGCGTTATACAGATTATATTTTGACATATCATTCTCACACATATTTAACACATATCAAAAGATTCTCTGGTGACCACAAAAGCTAGCTAAGGCCTAGGTTATACAGCGTGCCAGTAGCGCACCGCGCCAGCATTTTTTTCAAGCACGCTCTTGGCGCGCTCGTCTGACTTGGATCGGCTCAGTGCCTTGATGCTGGCTCGCCCCAAATGCTCTGGCTCGCTGGTTTTGAGCGAGCCAAGCCGTGCTATGTTTCCAGACATAACCGGAAACGCTATTTTTAGATAAACCTGGGGGTTGTGTATTTAAAATAAAATGAATCGCCTCGTTCTAGAATCGATTGCCATGGTGATGAATTTAAAATTAAAGATGGTGTTGAGTTGAATGTCGTAAATCCAAGCAATAAGCTCACAATGTAGTGATTACACAACTAAAGGAATTTCCATAACTAATTATGCGTTATTTTTAATAAATTACCAATAATTTATAAATTTTGGCGCGAAATTCACCATATAAAAGCAAAACGTGCGCAAGAATCGCCCTCTTTCATGTTAGAAGTCGGCATTCTTATCAATTTGATAACATAAAGTTGACATCAACATAACTCTCCTACGTTTATTTAAATTATTTGATAAAAGCAATGACTTCATATACAAAACACTCCTACTCACGCCAGCCATGTTGAATTTTGGCGCTCAAGAAAAATAATCTCATGCCCCATATAAAATGCACCAAATTATAGCACGCTGTCATGGCACGCTGTATGATTTGAAACCTGAAATCAGCGCGCCAGCACCGAGCCACGACACCCTTGGCGCGGTGCGCTGCTGGCACGCTGTATAACCTAGGCCTAAGGCCTGGATTATACAGCGCGCTTTCGAGCGTGCCGTGCTTTCGTTTACAGTAAATTGAAAGTTGGCTCGCTGTCGGCGCGCCCGTCTAACTTGACACCGCTCGCTGTCATTAGCACGGCGCGCTCCAAATCGAAAGCTCGCATAGGAAGAGCGTGCTTTCACTTGAAGGCGAACTTTCATTTCGACATTCCAGGGATTCCTCTCACCATATTTGGTAAAAACCGGGGGTTGATGTCGAGAAAGAAATGTCTAGCCTCTTTTTCTCGGCCGTTGCCTAGATACAGTTCCGTTTTGCAAGTAGACAGATGAATAAACATTGATTTTTTTTCGAATTATAATCGAAATCCACAAAATAATAATAGGGAAACTACTCAGAGCATCTGTACTTCTCAATTGAAGAGGAGAAAACTTTCAAATAGTATTAATTAGACAAGGTTATATATATATGCTCTGCAGATTAGATATAAGCCACTGTCTTGTATTTGTAGGACCATGGTAGGTTAAAAAACTATCATTGTACGATAATCACAACTATTTGATGGCGAATTGTGATAAAAATCACTTTTTGAAGCAATAAATTTATTTCACGAAAAGGGTATACTTGTCAATCAAAAGTCTTGTGAGATATTTTCTTACACGTCATCATGTAATTCAAAGGAAGTTTTTACACAACTTTTGAGGACGGCTCGCTGTATAACTAGACATTTTCAAAAGCGCGCGCCTTCAAATGAAAGCGCGCTCGAAAGCGCGCGATATAATCCAGGCCTAAGTAGAATTTATTGTTGTAAGCATATGTCTGCACTGAAAATGGAGTGTTCTTTTGAGGGTAAAAATCATAATGTATGGTGGGAAACGCTATTAAGAACACCATATAGCCGTCGGTTTTATAGTCCTCTTTTCACAGAAGCGAAATCCGTCCATCTGATTTCGCGTCTCTGTAGAAAGGTATTTTGTGCAAAGTAACTTCTGCACTGTATTACTAATCCTATAAATTACAGATTGTGACGACATGATGCTAACATGTTCTACTTTATAGCCGAAGGAATGAATACTAGACTGGTAAAATAATTTTGTGGCGTATATAAAATAAGGAACGAGACTTCACATTGCAAAACCCTAATTTTGTTAATCATATAACTTTGATAGAGAGGATAAAAATTTATGCAATGAAGATATACCGCAAAACCGACAAATGATAGAATCTGCATTACTGTAGTTCTAGTGGCTCTAGTATACGGCTGTAAACTTGAATAAGAACGTCCGAGCCCTCTATCATGTTTGTACTATTTTCCGATATTTTATAGAATTTTATAGTGTAATGTACTGAAGAATTCTCAATGGTTTTTTAAATATTGAATGCTTGGTGAATTAATGATGAACACTTTGTTAGACTATTGAGTATAATATATCTATCTATACAGTCGTATAAACTATACGATTACGTGTTTTTAGTTTTACTAGACGAACATCAATTTCAAACTTAAACGTTGAAATGATCGTTGAAAAATGTCTATTTAATAATTTAGTAATACCGATAGTTAAATAAATCCAAAAAAGTACAATTAATACTTTGCAGTACCAACTCCAGTACAATTAATACTTTGCAGTACTACTCCAGGAAAAGTCGTCTGTGCATGCCCGTGCAAATCAAATCAGTTTACATTCACATTTAGATCATGAAAAGGATATCTTGTAGAAATGTTTACTCAAGAACAACTTGCAGATCATAGAGTTAAAAATAGTTAAAACTTATATAGCGTAAGATCAAGCTATTTTGAAGGGTATGTGTCTACTAATTAAGATTTGAGAAGTACTGCGGTCACACAGAATACGTAACTAATATGTGTCACTAGACTAGTCACAAAGGAACAGTCGCACCGCCTGACATTTGTATTAATCCGCAATCTATATCAGATTCATCGCGCTTAATGACGCTACAAGAAATTATTTCGACCGAGCGTTTCAATAGATTTTATTCTGCTCCTGAAATCACAAATTGCATCTTTTTTACGTAATTCGCCAGTTTATATGTTTGTTCATGGCTCAGGCTTGTCAGAAATTTTTTTTGCATGACTTCTCGGAGCTAGGTCACCTCAAAGATTACGTCGCGTGATCAGCCCACTCTTGAGTCTGTTAGACAAACCGCACGACTTGTGACTTTGTCGTCATAAAGCTAGATCCAATCCCTTTTTTTTCTCAGCGACATTTGGGTCAAAACACCACTTTGAAGGCGCTTTTCACCAAGAAATAATTTCCAGATCGAAAAAAAAATTACGCCATTGTTTTTTCACGTCGGGTTCTACTACATATGTAAAGATAGTCTGCGGGCTTATTCCCACTTTAAATCTGTCATTCATAAAAAGATATTTGGGGTATCTTTTTCATCATGTGGAACATTTTTATGGTCATTCTGCCAAAGTTTCATTTGAACGACCCCATCGAAGCGCAATGGAAGTTACCCCCCCGGGCGTATTTGTGATTCCTTTTTACAAATTTGTAGTTAATCCTCTTTGTAGGAAAAGCTTACAAGCAAACTATATACCGTCTCATTATTGTGTTTATACTCTTTACCAATTAATTTATTATAACATAACATATAATATGCCAGGTTTAGGATTTTTAAAACGATTTTTAATTATGAGGTATAGTACAAAGGCGTAAAAGTTATCGGTCGGAAAGATGACTTCATGACACTCTAACCAATTTGCTATACAATAATGTTTTGAATGAGAGACACTTCATTTCGACTTTATTATACGGAGTAGCGGCATATAGAACACACGACAATCTACAACAGTTTCGATTTATCCCGCTGAAATCATCGTCAGGCAAATGAAAGAGAGAGCAGAGAGAGAGGACAGGTTTGCAAGCTAGGTTTGTCGTAAGAGAGTTAATACATTTATTTCACCCATTCAGGGTAGACTTTTAGTTTCCACTAAAGGTTACATTTCAGACTATTTACATATATATTGTTGATAAAAATAAGAATAAGAGTTTTTTTTATTTATTTTTTTATTATTTATTTATTTTTTTTATTTATTTATTTATTTATTTATTTATTTATTTATTTATTTATTTATTTATTTATTTATTTATTTATTTATTTATTTATTTATTTATTTATTTATTTATTTATTTATTTATTTATTTATTTATTTATTTATTTATTTATTTATTTATTTATTTATTTATTTATTTATTTATTTATTTATTTATTTATTTATTTATTTATTTATTTATTTATTTATTTATTTATTTATTTATTTATTTATTTATTTATTTATTTATTTATTTATTTATTTATTTATTTATTTATTTATTTATTTATTTATTTATTTATTTATTTATTTATTTATTTATTTATTTATTTATTTATTTATTTATTTATTTATTTATTTATTTATTTATTTATTTATTTATTTATTTATTTATTTATTTATTTATTTATTTATTTATTTATTTATTTATTTATTTATTTATTTATTTATTTATTTATTTATTTATTTATTTATTTATTTATTTATTTATTTATTTATTTATTTATTTATTTATTTATTTATTTATTTATTTATTTAGTTATTTAGTTATTTATTTATTTATTTATTTATTTATTTATTTATTTATTTATTTATTTATTTATTTATTTATTTATTTATTTATTTATTTATTTATTTATTTATTTATTTATTTATTTATTTATTTATTTATTTATTTATTTATTTATTTATTTATTTATTTATTTATTTATTTATTTATTTATTTATTTATTTATTTATTTATTTATTTATTTATTTATTTATTTATTTATTTATTTATTTATTTATTTATTTATTTATTTATTTATTTATTTATTTATTTATTTATTTATTTATTTATTTATTTATTTATTTATTTATTTATTTATTTATTTATTTATTTATTTATTTATTTATTTATTTATTTATTTATTTATTTATTTATTTATTTATTTATTTATTTATTTATTTATTTATTTATTTATTTATTTATTTATTTATTTATTTATTTATTTATTTATTTATTTATTTATTTATTTATTTATTTATTTATTTAACTATTCAATTGTGTTGCTCTCGTCTTTTTACAAATGTTTGATAGCTGGGTATTGCGAGACATGATAGAATATGAAGGTAATTTGAAGCCTCTTTTCCACATTCATTACAATGACATTTATTTGTTGGTTTATGATACGTTTGCACATCACATACTAAATGATGAAAACCATGCATCGATAAGTGAGTAATGATGTGCTTGTTGGGTTGGTTTGATATTTTCCACCAAGTAATGTTGGCCATAGGAGATAATAGTGCACCAGCAGTGATCCATTGTCTAATTTTTGCTGACAAGTTATTATTTACAGTATTAAGTGCAGATTGATTTAGACAGAATTTTTGCGAAAGTTCAGTGGATAGTGTTGGGACTTGCGTGAGGAAATGAGTTAAAAAGTTTGATGAATAAATAGAAACTTTGAGTGATCGTTTAATGAAATGACTTTTGACGGTGTTCAGATCGGCTAATTGTGATGACGTTAAGTAAAATGAAATGTAAGAGAGTACAGGTTTGTCGTAAGAGAGAGAGAGAGAACATGTTTGTCGCTATCCAGTATGGAATGATGTTTTTCTGTGATATATTTTTCATTTTTCAATTCTACGTTCGAGAAACCAATCCCACTGATACTAATTCGCTGCTATATAAGATACCAATAGCTTGACATAAAATGTATAATATCTCAATTAAATATTTTATTTTTATTTTTTTTTGTTGTTGCTGAAAAATTCAATAGAATTTATTTCTTCATAAATATATATATATAAAGACATTCAATAAAATGTTAACTTTAAACAGAACTATGTGTCATTTAAAAATTTGCCTAATATACCCCTATTCTAATTTATCTAATTAATCTATTTCAAAATTGTTCTCAACGTCATCATTAATAAAGGTAACCCATGATACTATTAGCATTCCCTCTTTGTACTGCCACTGAAATCCTCGCTTTTAAATATTTTCCTGCATTTTTTTTCTGTGACCTGTGTAGATTCTCTCAACCTGGAAAATAGCTGCTTTAAGAACAACGTAGCAGCCGATCCGTACGAGCCCATCGTCTCTATGGCTACGGGGATGAAGATGTACTTTGTTGACAGCTGCCTATACTTTCTGATCTTCTTTGCTTCGGCGTTTTCAGCAGCTGCTCCTACTTTGAGAGATGTTCTTTCGATATGGCTGGGAGCAAGAGTATCAGGGCATGTAAAGTCCCATAAAGCTGAACGACGTTTTTCCCAAGGAATTAGGTTTACTGATCTATAAGTCCCGCTTTGATATATCGCACTGTGACGAGCAGTAAGCGTCACTTACTTACCAACATATCAAGGGACGCTTGCAGTGCACAAAGCTTTCTTGATGATGACGTTTACTTCATGGTGCCTTGCATATCGTTCAGAACTCTTTTTACATGAAAGACCGTGGACTCCTTGTTGATCTACTCAGAGCCATCTATTTACAAGAGTTGGGACACTGATGCAATTTATGTTTTTTGGCCTGGACCCGAGCACGTTTTCAACAGCAGTGCGCATGTGCAAGAGAATGTTGTGTTTTTTTCAGCCATTTTGGAACTCTGTGATGATTTGTGATTGTTTAACAAGAGTAATATAACCATTTATGAGTTGTTTTTCTCCATATTTATTTGCTGGACTCTCAAAATTAGAATACAATTTACTTCAATGAATACTATGTTATTGATCTCATCAGCATGTTGCTCAAGAGTAAATCAGATCGATGCTATTGGAATTGCTAAATGGACAAGGAGTTTGTAGAGTAAAACGAGTATCTCTTACGCGCTTATTCTTTGCAGTCAAAGACAACTTTTTCTAATTCTTGTCCCCAGTTGGAATAGTAAACAATACTTTTATTTCGATTACTATTGTGCCTATTAACACAACAATTAATAATTTAATAGCCTATGTTTGTTTTCACTGATAAAAGTTGTATTTTTCCGCGCGCTTCGCTTAAAACAGGAAACCTGGCGCCAAAAGAACAAGAACCCTGGTGCCGAAAGTACGAAAATGGCATCTGTCCAATAGGAGACGATAGCGGCACATGAAAGCGTGTCCTAACTCTTGTAAATAGATGGCTCTGGATCTACTAGTTGGCCGCATTTACATATATGGGATTGTACCGTCTCCAGTTCCAATCGGAATGAAATTATTATGCGTAGCTGATTGTTATTAAGCATTAAACCCCCTGTTAAACCCATGGCGGGTGACGGGAGTGCATTGAGCCATGCCCCAGATAAAATTAAATCTCTCAATTAAATATATTCTTGATTGTACGATAGTTTATCGATTAGACTGGTTAGGAAAGCTATTGTCCGCCATCGCAAATGTTATTGTCTAGCAGGCTCGGGAACACGTGACGTCCAAGTTGCATCGATTTTATTAAAAGATATCTTCGATACAGCGATGGGCGCTTAAAGACCTTAGATTGAACATGTTGTTGCACGATATTATTGAAAAAAAGTGACTAATATAACACCATTTCTATGATAATTGAGACATTTCATAAGCTATATCGAAGTCTTACAATGATAAGATTTTATTTCATACGAAGCGCTATCATTGTAATTTGCTTTAACTTGACCATGAAATGGCTTAGGATTTAGATATATTTAGCGGGAAATATGACATGAGTCTACCTTATTTACTGTTTCTGCTCATTTCTTCATATCTATTGAACTATGATTGAACCTCAACTTAGTTTTCAATTAATTATTGCCAATTGTTTCCGGGCTGAAATTGGAACCAGGGATTGATTTTGATATAAAATTCTATTCGCGAAAAGTGTATTCGTCATTGCCAACGTGTGTCCAGCACTTGCAGTTAGACGGATTATATTGTTATCATAGTTATATTATGCCTGGTCAAAATTGTGGCTTTTATGGATACAGTATAGTCATATAGGTGATTTTCATCCTGGCAATCCTATGGAAAAATTGTCTTTCTCAAATACCGACTTGCCGTAAAAACGACGGGGAATTTACCATTGAGAAGAAAACCAATGCGCGCGGAGAGTGGATCAATGTCGTAGCTCGAACATGTGGGGTTAATGTACATTTACAGTGACAATTTGATGCCACTGAATACAATTCATTTATGTGAATTAAATTCTGACCCTGAGGACATTGATACATACAGCAAACGTAAAATGCTAATAATAGGTATAGTATACCAACAAGGAATTTACCAATCAAGCCTTCAGAACAACGGGAAATCCGGAACAGGGATGTCCCCGCTAGAAAATTATTGGAGAGAATACCTATAGAAACCAGTCAAAGTCAAGCTGATGTATTTGCTGCATTAAAATAAAGTTTACATAAAATTAAATTGGATCCATGGGAATTGGTAATTACAGATGTGCATGTTAAAATTATTTATGATGATAGGGAGACATCAATTTCAAAATTTTTGGTACTGATTCCTCAGAATATGCTCGTGACGTGTTTTTATTATGGCTGGAGAATTCCCTCTGTTCCTTAATTGGACATTAATTCATTTACATTGAAATCAATCCTCTTTGTTTGATTTAAAAGAAGTAAAATTATCACTGCATTGCCAACAGAATTCTCTTATAAAAATACCATTATGCATCATGTATCAGTGCACCCAGGATTTGATGCTGAGCAGCCACCATTTGCATCATATTCTATTGTCCGCAGTAATCATTGCCAAATCATTATTTTGGATGAAACAGACAAACATTATTGTGCAGAATGTAATAGACTGGCAGATATTCAAATAAAACCTCTTCATTGAAATACCATCTAAAATATTGCAGTTCCCCCAACCTGCTAAAAGAAAAGCCCCATTATCCGCATGCGGAACGCTAAAGCTAGTTGCCACTGTCAAAGCCAACAGACTAAAATGTAATCACTTGGAGGGCGAGTTGGAAAATTTAAGAAGAGACATTGAGAAAAGGGGTGTACATGTCAATGAAAACCTGCAAAATGACTTGATGAACATTATGGAGGGAGCACACATTTTCATATGTCCCCTCATATGAAATTGGTATGGGATGAACAGAAACGCTTGAATGAAGCATCAACCAAGGGAAGAAGGTATCATCCCCAATTCATAAGGTTCTGCTTGTCGATTCAGGCAAAAAGTTCCTCTGCTTATGATCAATTGTCTGAGGTTCTCAATTTACCAAGCCAGAGATTTCTGAGAAATTAAAAACATACATTCAAGGCACGCCCAGGCATCGTCAAAGAAAAAGTTGAAAAGCTGAAATTAATGACAGCAGAATACTAAGGGACTCAAACGTATGTTTGTATTTTAATGTTCTTTCACTTAAATTATTTAGTAATGCATTTCAATTGACCACTATTGACAGGGTCTGCTGTATAGAGGTAATAAATATGTTTTATCAATTTCAATTTTTCAAATCTTGATTTACATATTTCTTCTTTAGATATGTTGGCATTCTATTCGATGAGATGAAGATAAGCTGTGGTCTCGTTCTTAATAAACACACTGGAGATGTTGTTGGCTATGTTGACATTGGTGATCTTGCTGAAGACTATGCCTCATTCTCTGATGTCCATGAATTTGCAACCCATACCCTGGTATTTATTGTAAGCGGTTTATGTCCCGGGGGTAACTTCCATTGCGCTTCAACGGGGTCGTTCAAATGGAACTTTGGCAGAATGACCATAAAAAATTTTCACATGATGAAAAAGATACCCAAATATATTTTCATGAATGGCAGGTTCAGCCAAAATAAATAAAAAAAAAAGAAATTTCATAGGCAAAATTTGTTTTGCACTATAAAAAACTGGCAAAGGCGTCAAAAAGATACCTCAAAAAAGAATTATCACTAAGCATACCCCAAAGATTTTGAAAAAAGTACCCTTTAATATTTGAACATCCCCGTATACCCAAAGTATGGAAGTTTCCCCCCGGGGTTTATGTACCAGTGTAAAGGCAGTAGTGACCTACCATATGACAGGTTCAACTCGGTGGCACATCATTTCAGCTATGGCCATTATTCTGGCAGGTCCTATTTACGTTGGAGCTGGCTATCAGCTTAAAAGTGGTTTTTTCGGTCTGTGATGGTGCATTGCAAAACAGGAAGTTTTTAGAATGCATCAGCATCTGCAAGTATATCCCTCCACTGATGAACATGTCGAGAGCACTTTCCCAACCTATTTTGCTGTGAACCTGGCAGATGTGAACCGAAGATATATTTTATAGCAGACGTACCCCATTAGATAAAAGCAACCAGAAATTGCTTACTGTCATCTGGGCTCTCTGATAAATCAACCCGGCTGATGGAGAACAATAGTAAGTTAATTACGTGGAGCCACATTGTAAAAGCCTACTACTATGACAGCAAAAATAGGTTACATCGACTAAATAAAATTGGACCTGATCAGATACGTGTGTCCTCATTTTGAAAAATGCAGGTCTTATTTGCCATACAACCATTCAAGTCCTTAGCAAAACTATGGCATTGGCTCTACGTCATTATCTGCCAGGTGAAGCAGAATGAAATAGCTAATGTGTGTTCTCTAGTGAACGATTTGTTCGATATGTACAATGTGAGGTCTAACACAGAACACAAAAGAACAAGGAATTCCAATTTGGCACCCTACACATCCGTTGATGACCCTAGACTGGAATGGATGAAAAATGAATTTCTGGCCTACTTCATTTAATTGGAAAAAATCAATAGCAAGCCGACCAAGGGAATATTCAAAGGATGAAATGGGTAGAATGTTTATTTCGCAGCAAACATTCGAAGGATATCAAATCACTGTAAATTCTACTGTTGAATTGGTTAAATTTCTCTTGAAAAGTGGGTTTAACTATGTCCTTACAGAAAGATTCATGCAAGACGTACTTGAGGAATATTTTGGATACCAACGCAGTCATGGAAGGAGATCCGACAACCCTCTTGCAAACAAATTTGGTTATAATGATCAAATAATAAACATGCAGCGCACCATAGCACCACAGGGGGAAAGCACACATCTAAATGGGCAACTGTATCGGATGCCCCATTGCTAAAAAAAGAAATCAAAATAAAACAAGAACCTGTATGAGCTAGCATATATAATCATCATTCTCAAATGTGTTGAGTTATATCAGAAAAGCTGTCAATTATATATATGAGTGCAGTTTATATATAAGGTAGTTTAAATTTACAATGATAAATTCGGACATTATTCTCTGATAATATTGATACTGCAGAAAAATAAATATAATTAATCGTCCAGTGAATTAAAGTTGGCATCAAAAATGTTGTATTAGAAAGTTTATAATTAAGAATGATAAATTATTTATGTTACAAGTTATCTTTTTAATACTGATTAAGATTAAGCATAATTTCATAGGCCTACCTCATTTGAAAGAGATTTTCTTAATGCCTTCTGTCTCTTATCAATGTGCTGTTGTAGGTGGTATTTTTTACAGACATCTTTGGTATGTGAAAAACTACGCACGGTTAATTACATTTTTAAAATATTAAGTATAGACATAGCTCATCACACTCTTTAGGTATTTCACATTCATGAGCCAGAAGCAAAGAGCTCCACAGTGAGTTTATCGTGAAATCTCTCAGACTTTCCATTAACATCTGTTCTGTTGGACTAATTTTTATTCGAGTCCCTACAACTTTCCTGAATTTTTCTTCGACAATTTGAACAATTTGTAAAACTGTTGAGTTAGGATTCCACAAACCACCTCTATCGAGAGAAGCAAGGTAATCATTCTCTTCTGTGGCTACTCTAAGGGTCTTTGAGAAAACGTCCTCTATATCAATCTGCCAAGCAAGGTCTACCACGACCTGTTTCAAACATTGCCCTTTTAAATAATTTTGAAAGAACAGCTCCAGTAACAAAAGCCATAGGCCCTTTCTCCTCTTCTTTAATTGTGAAATCAGTTGAATTTGATAACTCGATTTGTAATATCTGGATCGTCCTGCCATTGGACAAAACCCACCAACTCTGGTGCAAGCATCATTAAAAATAAGTTCACCGCCAGTGATATTATCCTCTGGGTAAAACAATGACCCCTTTAAATTGACCTATTTTGAAAATTTTGAGTAAAAGCTTTCCATGCTACTTCGTTTACGAAACGGGGACACAAGACGGTTCAATTGCACATGAAGTTCCGTGAAGAAATAGCACGTGGAAGCGTGTCCAACACAGATAACGGGAAAATGCCTTCTACAGCCAGCTTGTCATTGACAATCCTACAAATATTGCTAGCGTCTTCTTTCGATAACCAAGGTAATGTACAGTTAACATTATTGTCAATATGCATTTTTCCTTTGTGGATACTCAAGCCAGCTTTTGATTAGCACATTTTTGAGAAAATATCGCAAGAGAATTCCATATTACCAATCATTTCATCAACGTCTTCATTAGAAACAAAATTAACATTGAAACATAACTCCTCATTTCCCATAATAATCTCAGTTAATTGAAGAGACTCTGAGACAGAAAACTCCGTAGAAATAACGTTATAATTGTTGCTAGTAGCCATTGCAAATTCGACGAAATGAAATGGCGTTTTGATTCAAGGCTTCAAAACTTGATGCAACGTGAACGTTGTATTGTTGAAATGTAATTAGATATTACATTCAACTGGAGTGATTGGTGGATCCCCAAAAATCCCACAAGTGGTATTGCCCCTGTTACTGGGACGTAGTTATGTAACTACTCCATCGGGAAGTCTTTGGTCGCATAGTCAGTCGTTTTTCCATTGAAGAAGCGTAGGTTGGCTTGATAGGCAGTGAGTCCGCGTATTTCAAATTTTGAGTGTATTAATAATTTATGTTTTGATATGTATTACATTGTTGGGTATATTTGCAATATCACCTCCTTCATTATTGAAAAATCTTCATTATTAAAAAATCTCCTGGCTCCTTTTTTATTAATTTCAATAAGTCAGTACCGGAGTAAAAACGTTATGAATCAGTATGTCGTGCTTCAAGGATAGTTTGATCATTAGTGTGTATGAGATTATCATAGAGGTTTTTGTTTCTACGAAATGTAATAAGCGGTTGAATGTCATAAAACTGCATGTGTGATTCAAAGCAGGGTATGAGAACTTCATTGAGGAGAGTAGTGAATAAATCAATGGTCCCGTCATGATAAGTTGTAACGAACGGGATTATGTGATTTGTGATTATGTGATGTCTGATCCTTGGGCGTGGTCATGAAACAAATGCATTATGATTTGAAAAGTCCGTTTCGGTGTTATATTTATTCATTAATGTAGGCATGTATCCCTATGGTGTGTTTAGAGACTTATATGGCTTGAATGATACAAATAATATAGTTATATTTATCATTATATATGCTGTGATTGTGTAACGATGCTGGATTAAGATATATAGGATAAATCGTTACTAGAAAATACACATATACGAGAGAATGATGAATCGTTATTTAGGTCTTGTTCTAATGACGGTAGGCAGAGGACTGTTATTGATATAGTTATATAAGTGAATTCAATGATTAAATATTGGAATACATGACTGAGAGGCTTAATGATAAGAGGCTAAAATATTATACACTAAAATTGCCTGTGAAGCATTTTTGTTAATATTTTTACTTCTGTTTTGATGTCAGAAGTACCAATAGCTTAATCCAGGCAAACGTCCATACTTTTGATATACGGAGATGTCCAACTATTAAAGATTGAGAACCTTTTTCAAAATTCAGGAACAAATTTTGTTAAAACTGCATTTGTAAGTGTATAGCTTTTATTGTGATGAACTCAAACTTCTAGAATAGTATTGAAGGGTTACCACATACTTGCCATGTTTGTATTCATATTTACTAAACGAGAAAATGTTGGGAGACACGAGTGAAGCGCTAAAAAATCACGAGCTCCGAGCGAGTGATTTTTAGCTTCCCGAGTGTCTCCCAACATTTTCGAGTTTAGTAAATATGAATACAAACATTTGCAAGCATGTGGTAACCCTTTTCTAAAATAAAACAAATGTCGGAATCTCATTCGACGGCGAATTTTCAATTCATGAATTCACAATTTAAAATTCAATTTCAATTCATAAACCAAGCATGAAGAGAATCCCACAACAAGATAGATTTTGTCGAATAAAGAAAGACATATACAAGAACGTCTGTAATATAAGTGGTACAATAGTTCTTAAGCAAATTAATGCAGTAATTGTTATTTAAATTTTAGGTTTACCTTGAAACAGCATAGCCTATAATTGTCTTTCATTCTATGTTTTTGTTTTGCATGTTACACTATGGTTACACGACCAATAACTCATTTACCACGCTTTTCGATAAATAAAAACATCTTGAGCTAAATATCGTTTTGTAAATCGTAGCCATTATTGAGATATTTATTGGATTGTTGTTATCAAAAAATTATAAATTCTGTATTTTATCACAGATCATACTTTTTGAAGCTTGCGGTTTTTCCCGGTTTTCGGAGCCATGGATTTCATGCACGCTATTTCGACCAATCAGATCGCAGAAAACCTTCGTGATATTTTAGAAAACCTTTTCTTTAATAGAAATATAATAACGATAACTAATAACTATAATAGCATAATAAGAGACAAAGATGAGGCAAAAACCTATTATCTTCAGAAGGTAATACTGTCTGAATATCGCAATTAATTCATCTTTGTCTCTTATTAAATGATGCTCTGTTTTACCCAACATTGCATTTTCATATTCATAGGTGTGTCTGAGTTTACACTTGCCACAATTATTTTTTTTTTTAATTTATTAGAACTATAATAGTATGAATAGTACAACTGGTCTGACAAGTGTTTCGTTCCTTCCAAGGGAATCACCAGAGAGAGACCTTTTAATAATAGTAATACCAATATAATGTCAATAACATTACCTTGGCCTTATACCTCTTAAGTAAATACAATATATACTTTATCGAACCTTAGCAATGCTCTTACAATTAATACAAAGAATATATAGGACGTATTAATAAACTAAGTATTAAACTATTTGCTTTTAACAAATGTTAGGGCATTCTTTATTTTGATTTTATTCATTCTTTCATTCATGCCTTTTTTTGATTATGTCATTATAACATAGATATGGCCTTCGAAAAAGCAACTTTTTCAAATTGATAACTTATATTATATTTTTGCCGATCCTTCATTTGTAACTTAATTTAAATATGTTTCTTATTACGTGCACAAAGCTTGTGTAAAACTATCATATATAACACAAGCGAATATAACACATCATGGATATAGATGTATCATATTTTATTTGACTTGAAACGCCAGCTCAAGGGGTACGTTGAACACTAGTATATTTTCAAATGAATTTCCCCCTGGGGAAGGGGGTTTTGTAACTTCAGAACTTTTGTAAGTTGTGTACGCGTGCTGTTTAGAAAATCTTGCTATAGCACCCCAATATTGCAAGCTATGCTGGATATGACTTACCTCATCATCACAAATGATATTTTTTCGGACATTTTGCACCAGATATGCTATTTTGAAACCTCACAGTAGGAATCCAAATCTGAAAAATTGATACCCCAAAATTGTCAGCATGGTCCCAAAATTATTCCCCGAAAATGGCATATCCCCGTGTAGCGCCTATACCAAGTCCCACCGGGGACATTTGCAGCCACAGAACGACCAAATATCATGATTACAAACATTGAATGTATTGTTTTCAGTCATTGTTACCCAGGATAACCGACCCGTTGAATAATTGCTTTAATTGTTCATGATTGTTATTTCACAAGTCGTATAGGGTATTGCTCGCCATTGCACCAGTGAAATCATCACAGATAAGCTATTTCTACATACAGCATCACGATCTGATTTCAATTTCAAAATAAATTTATCCATGAGAATCCTTACATCCTCAGCGAGAAACAAGACTTAGACAAGACTATTCTTACTTTTACGTTTACGAAGTTGCTTTTACACAAACGGATCGTTTGTTTGTTGGTTAACAAGAAAATCAAACGTGATTTTTTATTGTAACAAAGGACAGAGAAATGTTGAACAAGTCATCGTTTACAAACGACATGTTTTCTATTATTGATTATAATTGCAAAAGCACGAGGGAATTTTTCGACTTGGATGTGAATAGATCAATTACAGATTATATATTTGGTGTTATTGGCGTAATCCTGATAGTCCCTACGGCATTATCTAATATTCTTGTTATTATATCTATTCTGAAAATACGCTCTCTTCGTTCAGCGGAAAATTCCATTCTTATTATTTTAGCAGCTAGCGATGCATGTACTGGAGTATTCCTGTTACCTTTGTTTTCCTATTTACATTTAAAGGACGCGTATAATAATTGTCTTATAGTTCTCTCGTCGCAAATTGTTGCCTTTACATTATTAACATTCACTGTAATTGGTATGATTTTAGTAGCAGTTGATCGTTATATAGCTATATTTTATCCATTCAAATACATCAAGTTTACGAATACTAGATCTTTAACAATTATAGCGAGTTCATCATTTGGATCTTCGCTTTTACTAAGCATTTCAGCAATATTCACAAAGGATTACGAATTATTAATTAGAACATATACATTTTTACTGACATTCATGGTGTGCTGGAGTGCATTTGTTCATATAAAATCACTTCGACTATCAAGAAAGATTCGTGAACAAGATCAAACTGCTCAAAAGAGCAAGGAAAAACATTTGAGAGATAAAAAAATTACTCATATGATATTTATTATTTTGATCATCATGTTGATTTGTTACATTCCCTATATTGTTATATGTGCATTGTTTAATAGTACGAAACAAGGACACGGGAATCCAACACTGCAGAAGATTGCTATGGCAAGCGCGATATTACTCTTATCAAATTCACTAATCAATCCATTTATTTACTGTTGGAAAATCAGAAGAATTAGAGGGACAATTATGAGGATTCTCAGACAGAGGAATTTACGCATACGTCATATTGTGACCTCGAATACAGATCGAAATAGGAATGGAACTAAAATAAATCGATATTGATATTCTTTTAGAGATATAGATTAACAAATCCAATATAAATTGTATGCTTTTATGTAGAATCATCGCTGTACAGTATTTAACACCTGCGATTAAGCACAAATGTCAATATCATTCAGAATATAAGTGAATTTGATCGGACTGTATTGAATGATTTAATATCATTGCTTTTTTATCTTGCTTTTATGTCAAATAAGACAACATATTTTAATTTGATAAAAATGATCCCCGCCAATTTCATATATATTACGACTTTATCAAGACTATCCGTTATATAGATAGATTACCCATGATAGTTGACTGCGAACCATTCCATTTCTCTTTTATATTCTCTCCCAGACAATAAGCTATATACCTCGAACGTGGCTGAATCTTCTATCCCGTATCTCTCTACTTTTTGTAGTCCTCACTTTCCTTTCAATCCATAACTAACATTACAACGTAGTTGCACGGGGGTAACTTCCATACTTTTGGTATACGGGGACGTGGTATGCTTAGTCATGACAATTTTTTTGAGTGCAATTTTTTCATTCTGCAAAAATATTCTACCTATGAATTTTTCTTTTTTTCTCTTTGCTTTGGTTAAATCTGTCATTCATAAAAAGATATTTGGGGTATCTTTTTCATCATGTGGAGCATTTTTATGGTCATTCTGCCAAAGTTTCATTTGAACGACCCCATCGAAGCGCAATGGAAGTTACCCCCCCGGGCGTAGTTGTGATTCCTTTTTACAAATTTGTAGTTAATCCTCTTTGTAGGAAAAGCTTACAAGCAAACTATATACCGTCTCATTATTGTGTTTATACTCTTTATCAATTAATTTATTATAACATAACATATAATATGCCAAGTTTAGGATTTTTAAAACGATTTTTAATTATGAGGTATAGTACAAAGGCGTAAAAGTTATCGGTCGGGAAGATGACTTCATGGCACTCTAACTAATTTGCTATATAATAATGTTTTGAATGAGAGACACTTCATTTCGACTTTATTATACGGAGTAGCGGCATATAGAACACATGACAATCTACAACAGTTTCGATTTATCCCGCTGAAATCATCGTCAGGCAAGTGAAAGAGAGAGCAGAGAGAGAGAGGACAGGTTTTCAAGCTAGGTTTGTCGCAAGAGAGAGTTAATACATTTATTTCACCCATCCAGGGTAGACTTTCAGTTGGCTCTAAAGGTAACATTAGTAACTTTTAGTTTCCACTAAAGGTTACATTTCAGACTATTTACATATATATTGTTGATAAAAATAAGAATAAGAGTTTTTTTATTTATTTTTTTATTATTTATTTATTATTATTATTATTATTATTATTATTACTATTATTATTATTATTATTATTATTATTATTATTATTATTATTATTATTATTATTATTATTATTATTATTATTATTATTATTATTATTATTATTATTATTATTATTATTATTATTATTATTATTATTATTATTATTATTATTATTATTATTATTATTATTATTATTATTATTATTATTATTATTATTATTATTATTATTATTATTATTATTATTATTATTATTATTATTATTATTATTATTATTATTATTATTATTATTATTATTATTATTATTATTATTATTATTATTATTATTATTATTATTATTATTATTATTATTATTATTATTATTATTATTATTATTATTATTATTATTATTATTATTATTATTATTATTATTATTATTATTATTATTATTATTATTATTATTATTATTATTATTATTATTATTATTATTATTATTATTATTATTATTATTATTATTATTATTATTATTATTATTATTATTATTATTATTATTATTATTATTATTATTATTATTATTATTATTATTATTATTATTATTATTATTATTATTATTATTATTATTATTATTATTATTATTATTATTATTATTATTATTATTATTATTATTATTATTATTATTATTATTATTATTATTATAATTATTATTATTATTATTATTATTATTATTATTATTATTATTATTATTATTATTATTATTATTATTATTATTTTTTCTATTTATTTATTTATTTATTTATTTAACTATTCAATTGTGTTGCTCTCGTCTTTTTACAAATGTTTGATAGCTGGGTATTGCGAGACATGATAGAATATGAAGGTAATTTGAAGCCTCTTTTCCACATTCATTACAATGACATTTATTTGTTGGTTTATGATACGTTTGCACATCACATACTAAATGATGAAAACCATGCATCGATAAGCGAGTAATGATATGCTTGTTGGGTTGGTTTGATAGTTTCCACCAAGTAATGTTGGCCATAGGAGATAATAGTGTAAAAGCAGTGATCCATTGTCTAATTTTTGCTGACAAGTTATTATTTACAGTATTAAGTGCAGATTGATTTAGACAGAATTTTTGCGAAAGTTCAGTGGATAGTGTTGGGACTTGCGTGAAGAAATGAGTTAAAAAGTTTGATGAATACATATAGAAACTTTGAGTGATCGTTTAATGAAATGACTTTTGACGGTGTTCAGATCGGCTAATTGTGATGACGTTAAGTAAAAGGAAATTTAAGAGAGTACAGGTTTGTCGTAAGAGAGAGAGAGAGAACATGTTTGTCGCTATCCAGTATGGAATGATTTTTTTCTGTGATATATTGTTCATTTTTCAATTCTACGTTCGAGAAACCAATCCCACTGATACTAATTCGCTGCTATATAAGATACCAATAGTTTGACATAAAATGTATAATATCTCAATTAAACTTTTTTTTATTTTCTTTTTTTTTGTTGTTGCTGAAAAATTCAATATAATTTATTTCTTCATAAATATATATATATATACATTCAATAAAATGTTAACTTTAAACAGAACTATGTGTCATTTAAAAATTTGCCTAATATACCCCTATTCTAATTTATCTAATTAATCTATTTCAAAATTGTTCTCAACGTCATCATTAATAAAGGTAACCCATGATACTATTAGCATTCCCTCTTTGTACTGCCACTGAAATCCTCGCTTTTAAATATTTTCCTGCATTTTTTTTCTGTGACCTGTGTAGATACTCTCAACCTTGAAGATAGCTGCTTTAAGAACAACGTAGCAGCCGATCCGTACGAGCCCATCGTCTCTATGGCTACGGGGATGAAGATGTACTTTGTTGACAGCTGCCTATACTTTGTGATCTTCTTTGCTTCGGCGTTTTCAGCAGCTGCTCCTGCTGTGAGAGATGTTCTTTCGATATGGCTGGGAGCAAGAGTATCAGGACATGTGAAGTCCCATAAAGCTGAGCTACTTTTTTCCCAAGGAATTAGGGTGATTCCATCAGGTCTTTTAAAATCTGTTCTTGCTAGGCCTTGAGGCTCAAGTTTACAAGGGACGCTTGCAGTGCACAAAGCCTTCTTGATGATGACTTTTACTTCATGGTGCCTTGCATATCGTCCAGAACTCTTTTTACATGAAAGGCCGTGGACTCCTTGTTGATCTACTAGTTGGCCGCATTTACATATATGGGATTGTACCGTCTCCAGTCCCAATCGGAATGAAATTATTATGCGTAGCTGATTGTTATTAAGCATTAAACCCCCTGTTAAACCCATGGCGGGTGACGGGAGTGCATTGAGCCATGCCCCAGATAAAATTAAATCTCTCAATTAAATATATTCTTGATTGTACGATAGTTTATCGATTAGACTGGTTAGGAAAGCTATTGTCCGCCATCGCAAATGTTATTGTCTAGCAGGCTCGGGAACACGTGACGTCCAAGTTGCATCGATTTTATAAAAAGATATCTTCGATACAGCGATGGGCGCTTAAAGACCTTAGATTGAACATGTTGTTGCACGATATTATTGAAAAAAAGTGACTAATATAACACCATTTCTATGATAATTGAGACAATTCATGAGCTATATCGAAGTCTTACAATGATAAGATTTTATTTCATACGAAGCGCTATCATTGTAATTTGCTTTAACTTGACCATGAAATGGCTTAGGATTTAGATATATTTAGCGGGAAATGTGACACGAGTCTACTTTATTTACTGTTTCTGTTCATTCTTCATATCTATTGAACCTCAACTTAGTTTTCAATTAATTATTGCCAATTGTTTCCGGGCTGAAATTGGAAGCAGGGATTGATTTTGATATAGAATTCTATTCGCGAAAAGTGTATTCGTCATTGCCAATGTGTGTCCAGCACTTGCGGTTAGACGGATTATATTGTTATCATAGTTATATTATGCCTGGTCAAAATTGTGGCTTTTATGGATACAATATAGTCATATAGGTGATTTTCACCCTGGCAATCCTATGGAAAAATTGTCTTTTCTCAAATACCGACTTGCCGTAAAAACGACGGGGAATTTACCATTGAGAAGAAAACCAAAGCGCACGGAGAGTGGATCAATGTCTTAGCTCGAACATGTGGGGTTAATGTACATTTACAGTGACAATTTGATGCCACTGAATACAATTCATTTATGTGAATTAAATTCTGACCCTGAGGACATTGATACATACAGCAAACGTAAAATGCTAATAATAGGTATAGTATACCAACAAGGAATTTACCAATCAAGCCTTCAGAACAACGGGAAATCCGGAACAGGGATGTCCCCGCTAGAAAATTATTGGAGAGAATACCTATAGAAACCAGTCAAAGTCAAGCTGATGTATTTGCTGCATTAAAATAAAGTTTACATAAAATTAAATTGGATCCATGGGAATTGGTAATTACAGATGTGCATGTTAAAATTATTTATGATGATAGGGAGACATCAATTTCAAAATTTTTGGTACTGATTCCTCAGAATATGCTCGTGACGTGTTTTTATTATGGCTGGAGAATTCCCTCTGTTCCTCAATTGGACATTAATTCATTTACATTGAAATCAATCCTCTTTGTTTGATTTAAAAGAATTAAAATTATCACTGCATTGCCAACAGAATTCTCTTATAAAAATACTATTATACATCATGTATCAGTGCACCCAGGATTTGATGCTGAGCAGCCACCATTTGCATCATATTCTATTGTCCGCAGTAATCATTGCCAAATCATTATTTTGGATGAAACAGACAAACATTATTGTGCAGAATGTAATAGACTGGCAGATATTCAAATAAAACCTCTTCATTGAAATACCATCTAAAATATTGCAGTTCCCCCAACCTGCTAAAAGAAAAGCCCCATTATCCGCATGCGGAACGCTAAAGCTAGTTGCCACTGTCAAAGCCAACAGACTAAAATGTAATCACTTGGAGGGCGAGTTGGAAAATTTAAGAAGAGACATTGAGAAAAGGGGTGTACATGTCAATGAAAACCTGCAAAATGACTTGATGAACATTATGGAGGGAGCACACATTTTCATATGTCCCCTCATATGAAATTGGTATGGGATGAACAGAAACGCTTGAATGAAGCATCAACCAAGGGAAGAAGGTATCATCCCCAATTCATAAGGTTCTGCTTGTCGATTCAGGCAAAAAGTTCCTCTGCTTATGATCAATTGTCTGAGGTTCTCAATTTACCAAGCCAGAGATTTCTGAGAAATTAAAAACATACATTCAAGGCACGCCCAGGCATCGTCAAAGAAAAAGTTGAAAAGCTGAAATTAATGACAGCAGAATACTAAGGGACTCAAACGTATGTTTGTATTTTAATGTTCTTTCACTTAAATTATTTAGTAATGCATTTCAATTGACCACTATTGACAGGGTCTGCTGTATAGAGGTAATAAATATGTTTTATCAATTTCAATTTTTCAAATCTTGATTTACATATTTCTTCTTTAGATATGTTGGCATTCTATTCGATGAGATGAAGATAAGCTGTGGTCTCGTTCTTAATAAACACACTGGAGATGTTGTTGGCTATGTTGACATTGGTGATCTTGCTGAAGACTATGCCTCATTCTCTGATGTCCATGAATTTGCAACCCATACCCTGGTATTTATTGTAAGCGGTTTATGTCCCGGGGGTAACTTCCATTGCGCTTCAACGGGGTCGTTCAAATGGAACTTTGGCAGAATGACCATAAAAAATTTTCACATGATGAAAAAGATACCCAAATATATTTTCATGAATGGCAGGTTCAGCCAAAATAAATAAAAAAAAAAGAAATTTCATAGGCAAAATTTGTTTTGCACTATAAAAAACTGGCAAAGGCGTCAAAAAGATACCTCAAAAAAGAATTATCACTAAGCATACCCCAAAGATTTTGAAAAAAGTACCCTTTAATATTTGAACATCCCCGTATACCCAAAGTATGGAAGTTTCCCCCCGGGGTTTATGTACCAGTGTAAAGGCAGTAGTGACCTACCATATGACAGGTTCAACTCGGTGGCACATCATTTCAGCTATGGCCATTATTCTGGCAGGTCCTATTTACGTTGGAGCTGGCTATCAGCTTAAAAGTGGTTTTTTCGGTCTGTGATGGTGCATTGCAAAACAGGAAGTTTTTAGAATGCATCAGCATCTGCAAGTATATCCCTCCACTGATGAACATGTCGAGAGCACTTTCCCAACCTATTTTGCTGTGAACCTGGCAGATGTGAGCCGAAGATATATTTTATAGCAGACGTACCCCATTAGATAAAAGCAACCAGAAATTGCTTACTGTCATCTGGGCTCTCTGATAAATCAACCCGGCTGATGGAGAACAATAGTAAGTTAATTACGTGGAGCCACATTGTAAAAGCCTACTACTATGACAGCAAAAATAGGTTACATCGACTAAATAAAATTGGACCTGATCAGATACGTGTGTCCTCATTTTGAAAAATGCAGGTCTTATTTGCCATACAACCATTCAAGTCCTTAGCAAAACTATGGCATTGGCTCTACGTCATTATCTGCCAGGTGAAGCAGAATGAAATAGCTAATGTGTGTTCTCTAGTGAACGATTTGTTCGATATGTACAATGTGAGGTCTAACACAGAACACAAAAGAACAAGGAATTCCAATTTGGCACCCTACACATCCGTTGATGACCCTAGACTGGAATGGATGAAAAATGAATTTCTGGCCTACTTCATTTAATTGGAAAAAATCAATAGCAAGCCGACCAAGGGAATATTCAAAGGATGAAATGGGTAGAATGTTTATTTCGCAGCAAACATTCGAAGGATATCAAATCACTGTAAATTCTACTGTTGAATTGGTTAAATTTCTCTTGAAAAGTGGGTTTAACTATGTCCTTACAGAAAGATTCATGCAAGACGTACTTGAGGAATATTTTGGATACCAACGCAGTCATGGAAGGAGATCCGACAACCCTCTTGCAAACAAATTTGGTTATAATGATCAAATAATAAACATGCAGCGCACCATAGCACCACAGGGGGAAAGCACACATCTAAATGGGCAACTGTATCGGATGCCCCATTGCTAAAAAAAGAAATCAAAATAAAACAAGAACCTGTATGAGCTAGCATATATAATCATCATTCTCAAATGTGTTGAGTTATATCAGAAAAGCTGTCAATTATATATATGAGTGCAGTTTATATATAAGGTAGTTTAAATTTACAATGATAAATTCGGACATTATTCTCTGATAATATTGATACTGCAGAAAACTAAATATAATTAATCGTCCAGTGAATTAAAGTTGGCATCAAAAATGTTGTATTAGAAAGTTTATAATTAAGAATGATAAATTATTTATGTTACAAGTTATCTTTTTAATACTGATTAAGATTAAGCATAATTTCATAGGCCTACCTCATTTGAAAGAGATTTTCTTAATGCCTTCTGTCTCTTATCAATGTGCTGTTGTAGGTGGTATTTTTTACAGACATCTTTGGTATGTGAAAAACTACGCACGGTTAATTACATTTTTAAAATATTAAGTATAGACATAGCTCATCACACTCTTTAGGTATTTCACATTCATGAGCCAGAAGCAAAGAGCTCCACAGTGAGTTTATCGTGAAATCTCTCAGACTTTCCATTAACATCTGTTCTGTTGGACTAATTTTTATTCGAGTCCCTACAACTTTCCTGAATTTTTCTTCGACAATTTGAACAATTTGTAAAACTGTTGAGTTAGGATTCCACAAACCACCTCTATCGAGAGAAGCAAGGTAATCATTCTCTTCTGTGGCTACTCTAAGGGTCTTTGAGAAAACGTCCTCTATATCAATCTGCCAAGCAAGGTCTACCACGACCTGTTTCAAACATTGCCCTTTTAAATAATTTTGAAAGAACAGCTCCAGTAACAAAAGCCATAGGCCCTTTCTCCTCTTCTTTAATTGTGAAATCAGTTGAATTTGATAACTCGATTTGTAATATCTGGATCGTCCTGCCATTGGACAAAACCCACCAACTCTGGTGCAAGCATCATTAAAAATAAGTTCACCGCCAGTGATATTATCCTCTGGGTAAAACAATGACCCCTTTAAATTGACCTATTTTGAAAATTTTGAGTAAAAGCTTTCCATGCTACTTCGTTTACGAAACGGGGACACAAGACGGTTCAATTGCACATGAAGTTCCGTGAAGAAATAGCACGTGGAAGCGTGTCCAACACAGATAACGGGAAAATGCCTTCTACAGCCAGCTTGTCATTGACAATCCTGCAAATATTGCTAGCGTCTTCTTCCGATAACCAAGGTAATGTACAGTTAACATTATTGTCAATATGCATTTTTCCTTTGTGGATACTCAAGCCAGCTTTTGATTAGCACATTTTCGAGAAAATATCGCAAGAGAATTCCATAATACCAATCATTTCATCAACGTCTTCATTAGAAACAAAATTAACATTGAAACATAACTCCTCATTTCCCATAATAATCTCAGTTAATTGAAGAGACTCTGAGACAGAAAACTCCGTAGAAATAACGTTATAATTGTTGCTAGTAGCCATTGCAAATTCGACGAAATGAAATGGCGTTTTGATTCAAGGCTTCAAAACTTGATGCAACGTGAACGTTGTATTGTTGAAATGTAATTAGATATTACATTCAACTGGAGTGATTGGTGGATCCCCAAAAATCCCACAAGTGGTATTGCCCCTGTTACTGGGACGTAGTTATGTAACTACTCCATCGGGAAGTCTTTGGTCACATAGTCAGTCGTTTTTCCATTGAAGAAGCGTAGGTTGGCTTGATAGGCAGTGAGTCCGCGTATTTCAAATTTTGAGTGTATTAATAATTTATGTTTTGATATGTATTACATTGTTGGGTATATTTGCAATATCACCTCCTTCATTATTGAAAAATCTTCATTATTGAAAAATCTCCTGGCTCCTTTTTTATTAATTTCAATAAGTCAGTACCGGAGTAAAAACGTTATGAATCAGTATGTCGTGCTTCAAGGATAGTTTGATCATTAGTGTGTATGAGATTATCATAGAGGTTTTTGTTTCTACGAAATGTAATAAGCGGTTGAATGTCATAAAACTGCATGTGTGATTCAAAGCAGGGTATGAGAACTTCATTGAGGAGAGTAGTGAATAAATCAATGGTCCCGTCATGATAAGTTGTAACGAACGGGATTATGTGATTTGTGATTATGTGATGTCTGATCCTTGGGCGTGGTCATGAAACAAATGCATTATGATTTGAAAAGTCCGTTTCGGTGTTATATTTATTCATTAATGTAGGCATGTATCCCTATGGTGTGTTTAGAGACTTATATGGCTTGAATGATACAAATAATATAGTTATATTTATCATTATATATGCTGTGATTGTGTAACGATGCTGGATTAAGATATATAGGATAAATCGTTACTAGAAAATACACATATACGAGAGAATGATGAATCGTTATTTAGGTCTTGTTCTAATGACGGTAGGCAGAGGACTGTTATTGATATAGTTATATAAGTGAATTCAATGATTAAATATTGGAATACATGACTGAGAGGCTTAATGATAAGAGGCTAAAATATTATACACTAAAATTGCCTGTGAAGCATTTTTGTTAATATTTTTACTTCTGTTTTGATGTCAGAAGTACCAATAGCTTAATCCAGGCAAACGTCCATACTTTTGATATACGGAGATGTCCAACTATTAAAGATTGAGAACCTTTTTCAAAATTCAGGAACAAATTTTGTTAAAACTGCATTTGTAAGTGTATAGCTTTTATTGTGATGAACTCAAACTTCTAGAATAGTATTGAAGGGTTACCACATACTTGCCATGTTTGTATTCATATTTACTAAACGAGAAAATGTTGGGAGACACGAGTGAAGCGCTAAAAAATCACGAGCTCCGAGCGAGTGATTTTTAGCTTCCCGAGTGTCTCCCAACATTTTCGAGTTTAGTAAATATGAATACAAACATTTGCAAGCATGTGGTAACCCTTTTCTAAAATAAAACAAATGTCGGAATCTCATTCGACGGCGAATTTTCAATTCATGAATTCACAATTTAAAATTCAATTTCAATTCATAAACCAAGCATGAAGAGAATCCCACAACAAGATAGATTTTGTCGAATAAAGAAAGACATATACAAGAACGTCTGTAATATAAGTGGTACAATAGTTCTTAAGCAAATTAATGCAGTAATTGTTATTTAAATTTTAGGTTTACCTTGAAACAGCATAGCCTATAATTGTCTTTCATTCTATGTTTTTGTTTTGCATGTTACACTATGGTTACACGACCAATAACTCATTTACCACGCTTTTCGATAAATAAAAACATCTTGAGCTAAATATCGTTTTGTAAATCGTAGCCATTATTGAGATATTTATTGGATTGTTGTTATCAAAAAATTATAAATTCTGTATTTTATCACAGATCATACTTTTTGAAGCTTGCGGTTTTTCCCGGTTTTCGGAGCCATGGATTTCATGCACGCTATTTCGACCAATCAGATCGCAGAAAACCTTCGTGATATTTTAGAAAACCTTTTCTTTAATAGAAATATAATAACGATAACTAATAACTATAATAGCATAATAAGAGACAAAGATGAGGCAAAAACCTATTATCTTCAGAAGGTAATACTGTCTGAATATCGCAATTAATTCATCTTTGTCTCTTATTAAATGATGCTCTGTTTTACCCAACATTGCATTTTCATATTCATAGGTGTGTCTGAGTTTACACTTGCCACAATTATTTTTTTTTTTAATTTATTAGAACTATAATAGTATGAATAGTACAACTGGTCTGACAAGTGTTTCGTTCCTTCCAAGGGAATCACCAGAGAGAGACCTTTTAATAATAGTAATACCAATATAATGTCAATAACATTACCTTGGCCTTATACCTCTTAAGTAAATACAATATATACTTTATCGAACCTTAGCAATGCTCTTACAATTAATACAAAGAATATATAGGACGTATTAATAAACTAAGTATTCAACTATTTGCTTTTAACAAATGTTAGGGCATTCTTTATTTTGATTTTATTCATTCTTTCATTCATGCCTTTTTTTGATTATGTCATTATAACATAGATATGGCCTTCGAAAAAGCAACTTTTTCAAATTGATAACTTATATTATATTTTTGCCGATCCTTCATTTGTAACTTAATTTAAATATGTTTCTTATTACGTGCACAAAGCTTGTGTAAAACTATCATATATAACACAAGCGAATATAACACATCATGGATATAGATGTATCATATTTTATTTGACTTGAAACGCCAGCTCAAGGGGTACGTTGAACACTAGTATATTTTCAAATGAATTTCCCCCTGGGGAAGGGGGTTTTGTAACTTCAGAACTTTTGTAAGTTGTGTACGCGTGCTGTTTAGAAAATCTTGCTATAGCACCCCAATATTGCAAGCTATGCTGGATATGACTTACCTCATCATCACAAATGATATTTTTTCGGACATTTTGCACCAGATATGCTATTTTGAAACCTCACAGTAGGAATCCAAATCTGAAAAATTGATACCCCAAAATTGTCAGCATGGTCCCAAAATTATTCCCCGAAAATGGCATATCCCCGTGTAGCGCCTATACCAAGTCCCACCGGGGACATTTGCAGCCACAGAACGACCAAATATCATGATTACAAACATTGAATGTATTGTTTTCAGTCATTGTTACCCAGGATAACCGACCCGTTGAATAATTGCTTTAATTGTTCATGATTGTTATTTCACAAGTCGTATAGGGTATTGCTCGCCATTGCACCAGTGAAATCATCACAGATAAGCTATTTCTACATACAGCATCACGATCTGATTTCAATTTCAAAATAAATTTATCCATGAGAATCCTTACATCCTCAGCGAGAAACAAGACTTAGACAAGACTATTCTTACTTTTACGTTTACGAAGTTGCTTTTACACAAACGGATCGTTTGTTTGTTGGTTAACAAGAAAATCAAACGTGATTTTTTATTGTAACAAAGGACAGAGAAATGTTGAACAAGTCATCGTTTACAAACGACATGTTTTCTATTATTGATTATAATTGCAAAAGCACGAGGGAATTTTTCGACTTGGATGTGAATAGATCAATTACAGATTATATATTTGGTGTTATTGGCGTAATCCTGATAGTCCCTACGGCATTATCTAATATTCTTGTTATTATATCTTGTAAGTTTATTGAAGAATTAAAGTTGAAAAGACAAATGAGAAATTCAAACACCACTCAGAAAACACAACAAGCTGAGTTAAGGTGTACAATCCTGTCTCTTATAAAACTTTCAGGAATCTGATTAAATAAATGTTAAATCTACTTTTATATGTATAATTGAGAACACTTGGTTATTATTATTTCATGAATACAATACGTAATGAAATTATGCTTAATGAAATTATGCTTAATGAAATTATGGTTAATAAGATTATACTAATTAATGAGGTTAACTAATTGATAATAAAAATAATTGATTGAACTATACAAGAAGACAATTATAACTTACAATGGTTCGATCATACAATAAAATATCAAACATGAACATATTTTACATACATTCCCCCGAGATTTACAAATCTAAAACAAAGTTGTTTAACCATTGAGGTTGTCTACGCTCTCGAATCGGCCGACCAACTGGAATATTTTCATCAACATCATCATCCGACGTGGACGATTCCTCGGATAAACTTGAGTCACCATCAGGATTAGAAATGGAAGCGGTTTCAACAGATTGATCTTCAACAGTAGAATGACGTTTTCGTATATGAGCAACATGCCGAATTGAACTAACATTGTTAACTTTTACACTAACCTTTTGTGCAGATAATTGTTCAATAACAATACCAGGCAACCAACGTTTATAACATCTAAGTGTTGAATCAGGTTTAACCCAAACATAATCACCAGCTAAATAATCAGGAATAAATTGTTTTACTGGTATGCATGGCTTCACAAATTTCAATCGTGGAGCATAATTATACAAATAATGAGAAGGCGGCTTAGACATACGATGTGTTGTTGTATTATTATACCAATAAACAGCTTCTGAAATACTACAATCTGATCTAGACGCAATAGTTTTAATTGTCCGATGGTTACGCTCTACTATACCATTGCCTTGCGGCCTATATGCAGCACGTGGTGATAATTTAATATTCCAATCTTCGCATAATGTACAAATATCATTAGACTTAAAAGTGCTATAGTTATCCCAAATTATTTCAGCTGGTGGTCCTCTTTCAGTAAATATAGATAATAATTGACCACGAATTTGAGCCGTACCTTCATTTGCAATCCGACGCCAAATAGTATACCTTGAAGGTCCAGCGTCGACAATTGTAAAATATTTTTCGTCTTTAAATTTTGTCACATCAATAGCTAAACGATACCAATCATCATCAACAGATAAATTTCCTTTTTCCCAAGTAACAGGAATTGGATCAATTGATTTACATTTGTCACAGGAATCAATAATAGCAGTAATATCAATATCAGTTACATTTAAATTTGCAGATTGGGCTAAATAACGTAATTGTTTACTTCCCCCGTGACAAATCTCATGCAAATATTTTAAAGTAATAAGTGGTGCTAAAGTACCAACAGCAGATATATTAACATTTGCTAACCACGAAGAAGGAACTCTTGTCAATTTGTCTGAAATATTCTGATCAGAACGAACAAGGTCAATACTAATTTTCAAATCGTATTCCTTTACAATATTAGCAAATAAATCTATTCTTCTGCGAATTAATAGTTCACTAGAAGCAGCTGTTTTTAGACGAGATTTGTTTAACAAAGCGTTAGATAGCCAACCATGAACAACAGATGAATCAGTTTTAATAGATATATCACATAAAGACCAAGCTATAGCGAAATTCAATCCTTTCAAAACAGCATCTAACTCTGCTAAATTAATATGAGCAGATATATCTTTTCGTAGCCAGGAGGCATCCTCCACAATATGATTATTAATTTTAACACAAATACCTAAAGCCAATGAACTGGCATCACACCATATTTCACCTTTGGTTTGCTTGCCCACATTCCATTGACCGCGGGATGGATTCTCGTTAAGTACATGCTGTAACATTTCTTGACAATGCTTCCGTACATTTTGAGGTACAATGTCATCCCAATCTATTCCAGTACTTTCCCTTTTTAGATAACTAGCCATTACTCTTAATCTCCCACAAACTGGATAAATTCCAATTACACGACCACAAAGTGAATACAGTTCACGCTTTGTTAAAGTAGTAACGTCTATATCGCGTAAATGGGACTCATTTGACCTTTCCCAACGCAATTGATTACCAACAGAATGAACATTCAACCCCAAAACGCGAACAGGGGATTCATTATCAATACGCTCTGTAGGTTTTGCAGTAAGGCCATATTTTAATAAATGTTGACGTACATAATCAGCAGACACGATTTCTTCGTCAATGTATATATCATCTATGTAGCCATCGCAACCTCTTTTAACATTGTCATCCATGTTTAACACCTTTCGTAATACAGTTGACATTATCATAGGTGCTACATTGAGCCCAAATCCTAGGCGTGTCAAACACCAGCGTTTACCTCGATGAATGACCGTCTGATATGGCCATAACTTTTCATCAACTCTTAATTGGAGGTACGCATCTTTTAAATCTACAACAGCGCATTTGTTACTTTTTTGTCTCCATTGACGTAGCTTGTCAAGACAAATATCGCTTGCACCAGTATATAAATCTACAGATTGGTTAAGTTGTCGAAAATCAAAAATAGGACGAACTTTATTTTTACTTTCCTGCGTAACAGCGAATAAAGGTATTAATGCTTTCGGTGGTCCAAATTTGGTTTCATCATAATAAATTAGATATTCTTTCTCTATCCAACTATCCAGAGTATTATCAAAGGATTCTTTTGTTGCTTTATCCATACCATATTGACTAACAGTATTTTTCATATAATCAGGAGGATGGCCGTCCGTCCATTTCCAGGCGACCGTCCAGCAACTACCATTAAATTTAGCACTAAAATTTGTATCATCTAATATAACATGATCATCATGCGTTAAAGGTTTACTACTATTGATAATATTAGGTGCAGCAACAACAGCCGATAAATATGGTTGCCGTTGACAGCCAAATTCAAAAGAGCCGTCTGATTTAACATAAAGACCATCAAATGCTTTTATTGCATCAATACCCAAAATAAAATCAATACCATCAATTAATTTCCTAACCACATGACATAATACAGCTTTTGATATACATCCTATTGTAATATTGAATGATAAAATACCCATAGATGAAACCTTTGTATTATCCATCATTGTAATAAGACATTGATCAGGAACTACTTGTAAATTTTCAGTAAAATCTTTACACGCAATAGAGAAAGAACAACCAGTGTCTACTAAAGCACAATAAGATTTTCCATTAACGATAATTTCCATAGTTAGTAAGCCTTTTAATTTTTGGGGATCGAAGTTGGCTCCGCAGACGCTACGATCCCCAGGCCGTTTCCCGAACGGTTTCTACAGCCAAAGGATATATGCCCTTCTTGTCCACAGCGATAACATGTAACTGGTTCTCCTGGTTTTCTCTCAGTTTGACAGTCTTTAGTCAGGTGTCCATTAGATTTGCATTTATAACAATATTTCTTAGTAGTGCTAGTATTCGTGTAATTAACGGCTTTCACTCCAGCTAAGACAATAGGCTCATTCATTTTAAATTCCTTTGCATTATCCGCCTCTACCAAAACACGGGCTTTTGATACTAAATCAGCATCAGATGCATCTCCAAGTATTCGTAGTTGCATACCGATTTTCTCTGGTAGCCCAATTACAAACGCAACTCCTGCACCTCCCATACCGGACAATTCACATAATCTCTGAATGTCGCTAAAGTATGCATCTACATTCTCTCCGTTCTTATAAGTTCTCGATCGCAATTGTTCGTATGCTGCGAACCGAGACAATGAAAATGCTGATAGTAACTTCTTCTTGACTATCGTGATATCTCTTTTATCTTCCACCGATAATTTTTGATAAACCAAAAAAGGTGGACCTCTCAATAACAGTGGTACCAATGAAAGAACATCCGCTTGACCATAATTTTGTAATTCTGCGATTATCTCAAAACGGGACCACCATTCTGCTGCGTCCCCTTCTCCATTGTAAGTTCCAACAACATCAGTGATCTTCAATTTTGTATTTGCCATTTGGCCCGTTAGCTTGTAAGTTTATTGAAGAATTAAAGTTGAAAAGACAAATGAGAAATTCAAACACCACTCAGAAAACACAACAAGCTGAGTTAAGGTGTACAATCCTGTCTCTTATAAAACTTTCAGGAATCTGATTAAATAAATGTTAAATCTACTTTTATATGTATAATTGAGAACACTTGGTTATTATTATTTCATGAATACAATACGTAATGAAATTATGCTTAATGAAATTATGCTTAATGAAATTATGGTTAATAAGATTATACTAATTAATGAGGTTAACTAATTGATAATAAAAATAATTGATTGAACTATACAAGAAGACAATTATAACTTACAATGGTTCGATCATACAATAAAATATCAAACATGAACATATTTTACATACATATCTATTCTGAAAATACGCTCTCTTCGTTCAGCGGAAAATTCCATTCTTATTATTTTAGCAGCTAGCGATGCATGTACTGGAGTATTCCTGTTACCTTTGTTTTCCTATTTACATTTAAAGGACGCGTATAATAATTGTCTTATAGTTCTCTCGTCGCAAATTGTTGCCTTTACATTATTAACATTCACTGTAATTGGTATGATTTTAGTAGCAGTTGATCGTTATATAGCTATATTTTATCCATTCAAATACATCAAGTTTACGAATACTAGATCTTTAACAATTATAGCGAGTTCATCATTTGGATCTTCGCTTTTACTAAGCATTTCAGCAATATTCACAAAGGATTACGAATTATTAATTAGAACATATACATTTTTACTGACATTCATGGTGTGCTGGAGTGCATTTGTTCATATAAAATCACTTCGACTATCAAGAAAGATTCGTGAACAAGATCAAACTGCTCAAAAGAGCAAGGAAAAACATTTGAGAGATAAAAAAATTACTCATATGATATTTATTATTTTGATCATCATGTTGATTTGTTACATTCCCTATATTGTTATATGTGCATTGTTTAATAGTACGAAACAAGGACACGGGAATCCAACACTGCAGAAGATTGCTATGGCAAGCGCGATATTACTCTTATCAAATTCACTAATCAATCCATTTATTTACTGTTGGAAAATCAGAAGAATTAGAGGGACAATTATGAGGATTCTCAGACAGAGGAATTTACGCATACGTCATATTGTGACCTCGAATACAGATCGAAATAGGAATGGAACTAAAATAAATCGATATTGATATTCTTTTAGAGATATAGATTAACAAATCCAATATAAATTGTATGCTTTTATGTAGAATCATCGCTGTACAGTATTTAACACCTGCGATTAAGCACAAATGTCAATATCATTCAGAATATAAGTGAATTTGATCGGACTGTATTGAATGATTTAATATCATTGCTTTTTTATCTTGCTTTTATGTCAAATAAGACAACATATTTTAATTTGATAAAAATGATCCCCGCCAATTTCATATATATTACGACTTTATCAAGACTATCCGTTATATAGATAGATTACCCATGATAGTTGACTGCGAACCATTCCATTTCTCTTTTATATTCTCTCCCAGACAATAAGCTATATACCTCGAACGTGGCTGAATCTTCTATCCCGTATCTCTCTACTTTTTGTAGTCCTCACTTTCCTTTCAATCCATAACTAACATTACAACGTAGTTGCACGGGGGTAACTTCCATACTTTTGGTATACGGGGACGTGGTATGCTTAGTCATGACAATTTTTTTGAGTGCAATTTTTTCATTCTGCAAAAATATTCTACCTATGAATTTTTCTTTTTTTCTCTTTGCTTTGGTTAAATCTGTCATTCATAAAAAGATATTTGGGGTATCTTTTTCATCATGTGGAGCATTTTTATGGTCATTCTGCCAAAGTTTCATTTGAACGACCCCATCGAAGCGCAATGGAAGTTACCCCCCCGGGCGTAGTTGTGATTCCTTTTTACAAATTTGTAGTTAATCCTCTTTGTAGGAAAAGCTTACAAGCAAACTATATACCGTCTCATTATTGTGTTTATACTCTTTATCAATTAATTTATTATAACATAACATATAATATGCCAAGTTTAGGATTTTTAAAACGATTTTTAATTATGAGGTATAGTACAAAGGCGTAAAAGTTATCGGTCGGGAAGATGACTTCATGGCACTCTAACTAATTTGCTATATAATAATGTTTTGAATGAGAGACACTTCATTTCGACTTTATTATACGGAGTAGCGGCATATAGAACACATGACAATCTACAACAGTTTCGATTTATCCCGCTGAAATCATCGTCAGGCAAGTGAAAGAGAGAGCAGAGAGAGAGAGGACAGGTTTTCAAGCTAGGTTTGTCGCAAGAGAGAGTTAATACATTTATTTCACCCATCCAGGGTAGACTTTCAGTTGGCTCTAAAGGTAACATTAGTAACTTTTAGTTTCCACTAAAGGTTACATTTCAGACTATTTACATATATATTGTTGATAAAAATAAGAATAAGAGTTTTTTTATTTATTTTTTTATTATTTATTTATTATTATTATTATTATTATTATTATTATTACTATTATTATTATTATTATTATTATTATTATTATTATTATTATTATTATTATTATTATTATTATTATTATTATTATTATTATTATTATTATTATTATTATTATTATTATTATTATTATTATTATTATTATTATTATTATTATTATTATTATTATTATTATTATTATTATTATTATTATTATTATTATTATTATTATTATTATTATTATTATTATTATTATTATTATTATTATTATTATTATTATTATTATTATTATTATTATTATTATTATTATTATTATTATTATTATTATTATTATTATTATTATTATTATTATTATTATTATTATTATTATTATTATTATTATTATTATTATTATTATTATTATTATTATTATTATTATTATTATTATTATTATTATTATTATTATTATTATTATTATTATTATTATTATTATTATTATTATTATTATTATTATTATTATTATTATTATTATTATTATTATTATTATTATTATTATTATTATTATTATTATTATTATTATTATTATTATTATTATTATTATTATTATTATTATTATTATTATTATTATTATTATTATTATTATTATTATTATTATTTTTTCTATTTATTTATTTATTTATTTATTTAACTATTCAATTGTGTTGCTCTCGTCTTTTTACAAATGTTTGATAGCTGGGTATTGCGAGACATGATAGAATATGAAGGTAATTTGAAGCCTCTTTTCCACATTCATTACAATGACATTTATTTGTTGGTTTATGATACGTTTGCACATCACATACTAAATGATGAAAACCATGCATCGATAAGCGAGTAATGATATGCTTGTTGGGTTGGTTTGATAGTTTCCACCAAGTAATGTTGGCCATAGGAGATAATAGTGTAAAAGCAGTGATCCATTGTCTAATTTTTGCTGACAAGTTATTATTTACAGTATTAAGTGCAGATTGATTTAGACAGAATTTTTGCGAAAGTTCAGTGGATAGTGTTGGGACTTGCGTGAAGAAATGAGTTAAAAAGTTTGATGAATACATATAGAAACTTTGAGTGATCGTTTAATGAAATGACTTTTGACGGTGTTCAGATCGGCTAATTGTGATGACGTTAAGTAAAAGGAAATTTAAGAGAGTACAGGTTTGTCGTAAGAGAGAGAGAGAGAACATGTTTGTCGCTATCCAGTATGGAATGATTTTTTTCTGTGATATATTGTTCATTTTTCAATTCTACGTTCGAGAAACCAATCCCACTGATACTAATTCGCTGCTATATAAGATACCAATAGTTTGACATAAAATGTATAATATCTCAATTAAACTTTTTTTTATTTTCTTTTTTTTTGTTGTTGCTGAAAAATTCAATATAATTTATTTCTTCATAAATATATATATATATACATTCAATAAAATGTTAACTTTAAACAGAACTATGTGTCATTTAAAAATTTGCCTAATATACCCCTATTCTAATTTATCTAATTAATCTATTTCAAAATTGTTCTCAACGTCATCATTAATAAAGGTAACCCATGATACTATTAGCATTCCCTCTTTGTACTGCCACTGAAATCCTCGCTTTTAAATATTTTCCTGCATTTTTTTTCTGTGACCTGTGTAGATACTCTCAACCTTGAAGATAGCTGCTTTAAGAACAACGTAGCAGCCGATCCGTACGAGCCCATCGTCTCTATGGCTACGGGGATGAAGATGTACTTTGTTGACAGCTGCCTATACTTTGTGATCTTCTTTGCTTCGGCGTTTTCAGCAGCTGCTCCTGCTGTGAGAGATGTTCTTTCGATATGGCTGGGAGCAAGAGTATCAGGACATGTGAAGTCCCATAAAGCTGAGCTACTTTTTTCCCAAGGAATTAGGGTGATTCCATCAGGTCTTTTAAAATCTGTTCTTGCTAGGCCTTGAGGCTCAAGTTTACAAGGGACGCTTGCAGTGCACAAAGCCTTCTTGATGATGACTTTTACTTCATGGTGCCTTGCATATCGTCCAGAACTCTTTTTACATGAAAGGCCGTGGACTCCTTGTTGATCTACTAGTTGGCCGCATTTACATATATGGGATTGTACCGTCTCCAGTCCCAATCGGAATGAAATTATTATGCGTAGCTGATTGTTATTAAGCATTAAACCCCCTGTTAAACCCATGGCGGGTGACGGGAGTGCATTGAGCCATGCCCCAGATAAAATTAAATCTCTCAATTAAATATATTCTTGATTGTACGATAGTTTATCGATTAGACTGGTTAGGAAAGCTATTGTCCGCCATCGCAAATGTTATTGTCTAGCAGGCTCGGGAACACGTGACGTCCAAGTTGCATCGATTTTATAAAAAGATATCTTCGATACAGCGATGGGCGCTTAAAGACCTTAGATTGAACATGTTGTTGCACGATATTATTGAAAAAAAGTGACTAATATAACACCATTTCTATGATAATTGAGACAATTCATGAGCTATATCGAAGTCTTACAATGATAAGATTTTATTTCATACGAAGCGCTATCATTGTAATTTGCTTTAACTTGACCATGAAATGGCTTAGGATTTAGATATATTTAGCGGGAAATGTGACACGAGTCTACTTTATTTACTGTTTCTGTTCATTCTTCATATCTATTGAACCTCAACTTAGTTTTCAATTAATTATTGCCAATTGTTTCCGGGCTGAAATTGGAAGCAGGGATTGATTTTGATATAGAATTCTATTCGCGAAAAGTGTATTCGTCATTGCCAATGTGTGTCCAGCACTTGCGGTTAGACGGATTATATTGTTATCATAGTTATATTATGCCTGGTCAAAATTGTGGCTTTTATGGATACAATATAGTCATATAGGTGATTTTCACCCTGGCAATCCTATGGAAAAATTGTCTTTTCTCAAATACCGACTTGCCGTAAAAACGACGGGGAATTTACCATTGAGAAGAAAACCAAAGCGCACGGAGAGTGGATCAATGTCTTAGCTCGAACATGTGGGGTTAATGTACATTTACAGTGACAATTTGATGCCACTGAATACAATTCATTTATGTGAATTAAATTCTGACCCTGAGGACATTGATACATACAGCAAACGTAAAATGCTAATAATAAGTATAGTATACCAACAAGGAATTTACCAATCAAGCCTTCAGAACAACGGGAAATCCGGAACAGGGATGTCCCCGCTAGAAAATTATTGGAGAGAATACCTATAGAAACCAGTCAAAGTCAAGCTGATGTATTTGCTGCATTAAAATAAAGTTTACATAAAATTAAATTGGATCCATGGGAATTGGTAATTACAGATGTGCATGTTAAAATTATTTATGATGATAGGGAGACATCAATTTCAAAATTTTTGGTACTGATTCCTCAGAATATGCTCGTGACGTGTTTTTATTATGGCTGGAGAATTCCCTCTGTTCCTTAATTGGACATTAATTCATTTACATTGAAATCAATCCTCTTTGTTTGATTTAAAAGAAGTAAAATTATCACTGCATTGCCAACAGAATTCTCTTATAAAAATACTATTATGCATCATGTATCAGTGCACCCAGGATTTGATGCTGAGCAGCCACCATTTGCATCATATTCTATTGTCCGCAGTAATCATTGCCAAATCATTATTTTGGATGAAACAGACAAACATTATTGTGCAGAATGTAATAGACTGGCAGATATTCAAATAAAACCTCTTCATTGAAATACCATCTAAAATATTGCAGTTCCCCCAACCTGCTAAAAGAAAAGCCCCATTATCCGCATGCGGAACGCTAAAGCTAGTTGCCACTGTCAAAGCCAACAGACTAAAATGTAATCACTTGGAGGGCGAGTTGGAAAATTTAAGAAGAGACATTGAGAAAAGGGGTGTACATGTCAATGAAAACCTGCAAAATGACTTGATGAACATTATGGAGGGAGCACACATTTTCATATGTCCCCTCATATGAAATTGGTATGGGATGAACAGAAACGCTTGAATGAAGCATCAACCAAGGGAAGAAGGTATCATCCCCAATTCATAAGGTTCTGCTTGTCGATTCAGGCAAAAAGTTCCTCTGCTTATGATCAATTGTCTGAGGTTCTCAATTTACCAAGCCAGAGATTTCTGAGAAATTAAAAACATACATTCAAGGCACGCCCAGGCATCGTCAAAGAAAAAGTTGAAAAGCTGAAATTAATGACAGCAGAATACTAAGGGACTCAAACGTATGTTTGTATTTTAATGTTCTTTCACTTAAATTATTTAGTAATGCATTTCAATTGACCACTATTGACAGGGTCTGCTGTATAGAGGTAATAAATATGTTTTATCAATTTCAATTTTTCAAATCTTGATTTACATATTTCTTCTTTAGATATGTTGGCATTCTATTCGATGAGATGAAGATAAGCTGTGGTCTCGTTCTTAATAAACACACTGGAGATGTTGTTGGCTATGTTGACATTGGTGATCTTGCTGAAGACTATGCCTCATTCTCTGATGTCCATGAATTTGCAACCCATACCCTGGTATTTATTGTAAGCGGTTTATGTCCCGGGGGTAACTTCCATTGCGCTTCAACGGGGTCGTTCAAATGGAACTTTGGCAGAATGACCATAAAAAATTTTCACATGATGAAAAAGATACCCAAATATATTTTCATGAATGGCAGGTTCAGCCAAAATAAATAAAAAAAAAAGAAATTTCATAGGCAAAATTTGTTTTGCACTATAAAAAACTGGCAAAGGCGTCAAAAAGATACCTCAAAAAAGAATTATCACTAAGCATACCCCAAAGATTTTGAAAAAAGTACCCTTTAATATTTGAACATCCCCGTATACCCAAAGTATGGAAGTTTCCCCCCGGGGTTTATGTACCAGTGTAAAGGCAGTAGTGACCTACCATATGACAGGTTCAACTCGGTGGCACATCATTTCAGCTATGGCCATTATTCTGGCAGGTCCTATTTACGTTGGAGCTGGCTATCAGCTTAAAAGTGGTTTTTTCGGTCTGTGATGGTGCATTGCAAAACAGGAAGTTTTTAGAATGCATCAGCATCTGCAAGTATATCCCTCCACTGATGAACATGTCGAGAGCACTTTCCCAACCTATTTTGCTGTGAACCTGGCAGATGTGAACCGAAGATATATTTTATAGCAGACGTACCCCATTAGATAAAAGCAACCAGAAATTGCTTACTGTCATCTGGGCTCTCTGATAAATCAACCCGGCTGATGGAGAACAATAGTAAGTTAATTACGTGGAGCCACATTGTAAAAGCCTACTACTATGACAGCAAAAATAGGTTACATCGACTAAATAAAATTGGACCTGATCAGATACGTGTGTCCTCATTTTGAAAAATGCAGGTCTTATTTGCCATACAACCATTCAAGTCCTTAGCAAAACTATGGCATTGGCTCTACGTCATTATCTGCCAGGTGAAGCAGAATGAAATAGCTAATGTGTGTTCTCTAGTGAACGATTTGTTCGATATGTACAATGTGAGGTCTAACACAGAACACAAAAGAACAAGGAATTCCAATTTGGCACCCTACACATCCGTTGATGACCCTAGACTGGAATGGATGAAAAATGAATTTCTGGCCTACTTCATTTAATTGGAAAAAATCAATAGCAAGCCGACCAAGGGAATATTCAAAGGATGAAATGGGTAGAATGTTTATTTCGCAGCAAACATTCGAAGGATATCAAATCACTGTAAATTCTACTGTTGAATTGGTTAAATTTCTCTTGAAAAGTGGGTTTAACTATGTCCTTACAGAAAGATTCATGCAAGACGTACTTGAGGAATATTTTGGATACCAACGCAGTCATGGAAGGAGATCCGACAACCCTCTTGCAAACAAATTTGGTTATAATGATCAAATAATAAACATGCAGCGCACCATAGCACCACAGGGGGAAAGCACACATCTAAATGGGCAACTGTATCGGATGCCCCATTGCTAAAAAAAGAAATCAAAATAAAACAAGAACCTGTATGAGCTAGCATATATAATCATCATTCTCAAATGTGTTGAGTTATATCAGAAAAGCTGTCAATTATATATATGAGTGCAGTTTATATATAAGGTAGTTTAAATTTACAATGATAAATTCGGACATTATTCTCTGATAATATTGATACTGCAGAAAACTAAATATAATTAATCGTCCAGTGAATTAAAGTTGGCATCAAAAATGTTGTATTAGAAAGTTTATAATTAAGAATGATAAATTATTTATGTTACAAGTTATCTTTTTAATACTGATTAAGATTAAGCATAATTTCATAGGCCTACCTCATTTGAAAGAGATTTTCTTAATGCCTTCTGTCTCTTATCAATGTGCTGTTGTAGGTGGTATTTTTTACAGACATCTTTGGTATGTGAAAAACTACGCACGGTTAATTACATTTTTAAAATATTAAGTATAGACATAGCTCATCACACTCTTTAGGTATTTCACATTCATGAGCCAGAAGCAAAGAGCTCCACAGTGAGTTTATCGTGAAATCTCTCAGACTTTCCATTAACATCTGTTCTGTTGGACTAATTTTTATTCGAGTCCCTACAACTTTCCTGAATTTTTCTTCGACAATTTGAACAATTTGTAAAACTGTTGAGTTAGGATTCCACAAACCACCTCTATCGAGAGAAGCAAGGTAATCATTCTCTTCTGTGGCTACTCTAAGGGTCTTTGAGAAAACGTCCTCTATATCAATCTGCCAAGCAAGGTCTACCACGACCTGTTTCAAACATTGCCCTTTTAAATAATTTTGAAAGAACAGCTCCAGTAACAAAAGCCATAGGCCCTTTCTCCTCTTCTTTAATTGTGAAATCAGTTGAATTTGATAACTCGATTTGTAATATCTGGATCGTCCTGCCATTGGACAAAACCCACCAACTCTGGTGCAAGCATCATTAAAAATAAGTTCACCGCCAGTGATATTATCCTCTGGGTAAAACAATGACCCCTTTAAATTGACCTATTTTGAAAATTTTGAGTAAAAGCTTTCCATGCTACTTCGTTTACGAAACGGGGACACAAGACGGTTCAATTGCACATGAAGTTCCGTGAAGAAATAGCACGTGGAAGCGTGTCCAACACAGATAACGGGAAAATGCCTTCTACAGCCAGCTTGTCATTGACAATCCTGCAAATATTGCTAGCGTCTTCTTCCGATAACCAAGGTAATGTACAGTTAACATTATTGTCAATATGCATTTTTCCTTTGTGGATACTCAAGCCAGCTTTTGATTAGCACATTTTCGAGAAAATATCGCAAGAGAATTCCATAATACCAATCATTTCATCAACGTCTTCATTAGAAACAAAATTAACATTGAAACATAACTCCTCATTTCCCATAATAATCTCAGTTAATTGAAGAGACTCTGAGACAGAAAACTCCGTAGAAATAACGTTATAATTGTTGCTAGTAGCCATTGCAAATTCGACGAAATGAAATGGCGTTTTGATTCAAGGCTTCAAAACTTGATGCAACGTGAACGTTGTATTGTTGAAATGTAATTAGATATTACATTCAACTGGAGTGATTGGTGGATCCCCAAAAATCCCACAAGTGGTATTGCCCCTGTTACTGGGACGTAGTTATGTAACTACTCCATCGGGAAGTCTTTGGTCGCATAGTCAGTCGTTTTTCCATTGAAGAAGCGTAGGTTGGCTTGATAGGCAGTGAGTCCGCGTATTTCAAATTTTGAGTGTATTAATAATTTATGTTTTGATATGTATTACATTGTTGGGTATATTTGCAATATCACCTCCTTCATTATTGAAAAATCTTCATTATTAAAAAATCTCCTGGCTCCTTTTTTATTAATTTCAATAAGTCAGTACCGGAGTAAAAACGTTATGAATCAGTATGTCGTGCTTCAAGGATAGTTTGATCATTAGTGTGTATGAGATTATCATAGAGGTTTTTGTTTCTACGAAATGTAATAAGCGGTTGAATGTCATAAAACTGCATGTGTGATTCAAAGCAGGGTATGAGAACTTCATTGAGGAGAGTAGTGAATAAATCAATGGTCCCGTCATGATAAGTTGTAACGAACGGGATTATGTGATTTGTGATTATGTGATGTCTGATCCTTGGGCGTGGTCATGAAACAAATGCATTATGATTTGAAAAGTCCGTTTCGGTGTTATATTTATTCATTAATGTAGGCATGTATCCCTATGGTGTGTTTAGAGACTTATATGGCTTGAATGATACAAATAATATAGTTATATTTATCATTATATATGCTGTGATTGTGTAACGATGCTGGATTAAGATATATAGGATAAATCGTTACTAGAAAATACACATATACGAGAGAATGATGAATCGTTATTTAGGTCTTGTTCTAATGACGGTAGGCAGAGGACTGTTATTGATATAGTTATATAAGTGAATTCAATGATTAAATATTGGAATACATGACTGAGAGGCTTAATGATAAGAGGCTAAAATATTATACACTAAAATTGCCTGTGAAGCATTTTTGTTAATATTTTTACTTCTGTTTTGATGTCAGAAGTACCAATAGCTTAATCCAGGCAAACGTCCATACTTTTGATATACGGAGATGTCCAACTATTAAAGATTGAGAACCTTTTTCAAAATTCAGGAACAAATTTTGTTAAAACTGCATTTGTAAGTGTATAGCTTTTATTGTGATGAACTCAAACTTCTAGAATAGTATTGAAGGGTTACCACATACTTGCCATGTTTGTATTCATATTTACTAAACGAGAAAATGTTGGGAGACACGAGTGAAGCGCTAAAAAATCACGAGCTCCGAGCGAGTGATTTTTAGCTTCCCGAGTGTCTCCCAACATTTTCGAGTTTAGTAAATATGAATACAAACATTTGCAAGCATGTGGTAACCCTTTTCTAAAATAAAACAAATGTCGGAATCTCATTCGACGGCGAATTTTCAATTCATGAATTCACAATTTAAAATTCAATTTCAATTCATAAACCAAGCATGAAGAGAATCCCACAACAAGATAGATTTTGTCGAATAAAGAAAGACATATACAAGAACGTCTGTAATATAAGTGGTACAATAGTTCTTAAGCAAATTAATGCAGTAATTGTTATTTAAATTTTAGGTTTACCTTGAAACAGCATAGCCTATAATTGTCTTTCATTCTATGTTTTTGTTTTGCATGTTACACTATGGTTACACGACCAATAACTCATTTACCACGCTTTTCGATAAATAAAAACATCTTGAGCTAAATATCGTTTTGTAAATCGTAGCCATTATTGAGATATTTATTGGATTGTTGTTATCAAAAAATTATAAATTCTGTATTTTATCACAGATCATACTTTTTGAAGCTTGCGGTTTTTCCCGGTTTTCGGAGCCATGGATTTCATGCACGCTATTTCGACCAATCAGATCGCAGAAAACCTTCGTGATATTTTAGAAAACCTTTTCTTTAATAGAAATATAATAACGATAACTAATAACTATAATAGCATAATAAGAGACAAAGATGAGGCAAAAACCTATTATCTTCAGAAGGTAATACTGTCTGAATATCGCAATTAATTCATCTTTGTCTCTTATTAAATGATGCTCTGTTTTACCCAACATTGCATTTTCATATTCATAGGTGTGTCTGAGTTTACACTTGCCACAATTATTTTTTTTTTTAATTTATTAGAACTATAATAGTATGAATAGTACAACTGGTCTGACAAGTGTTTCGTTCCTTCCAAGGGAATCACCAGAGAGAGACCTTTTAATAATAGTAATACCAATATAATGTCAATAACATTACCTTGGCCTTATACCTCTTAAGTAAATACAATATATACTTTATCGAACCTTAGCAATGCTCTTACAATTAATACAAAGAATATATAGGACGTATTAATAAACTAAGTATTAAACTATTTGCTTTTAACAAATGTTAGGGCATTCTTTATTTTGATTTTATTCATTCTTTCATTCATGCCTTTTTTTGATTATGTCATTATAACATAGATATGGCCTTCGAAAAAGCAACTTTTTCAAATTGATAACTTATATTATATTTTTGCCGATCCTTCATTTGTAACTTAATTTAAATATGTTTCTTATTACGTGCACAAAGCTTGTGTAAAACTATCATATATAACACAAGCGAATATAACACATCATGGATATAGATGTATCATATTTTATTTGACTTGAAACGCCAGCTCAAGGGGTACGTTGAACACTAGTATATTTTCAAATGAATTTCCCCCTGGGGAAGGGGGTTTTGTAACTTCAGAACTTTTGTAAGTTGTGTACGCGTGCTGTTTAGAAAATCTTGCTATAGCACCCCAATATTGCAAGCTATGCTGGATATGACTTACCTCATCATCACAAATGATATTTTTTCGGACATTTTGCACCAGATATGCTATTTTGAAACCTCACAGTAGGAATCCAAATCTGAAAAATTGATACCCCAAAATTGTCAGCATGGTCCCAAAATTATTCCCCGAAAATGGCATATCCCCGTGTAGCGCCTATACCAAGTCCCACCGGGGACATTTGCAGCCACAGAACGACCAAATATCATGATTACAAACATTGAATGTATTGTTTTCAGTCATTGTTACCCAGGATAACCGACCCGTTGAATAATTGCTTTAATTGTTCATGATTGTTATTTCACAAGTCGTATAGGGTATTGCTCGCCATTGCACCAGTGAAATCATCACAGATAAGCTATTTCTACATACAGCATCACGATCTGATTTCAATTTCAAAATAAATTTATCCATGAGAATCCTTACATCCTCAGCGAGAAACAAGACTTAGACAAGACTATTCTTACTTTTACGTTTACGAAGTTGCTTTTACACAAACGGATCGTTTGTTTGTTGGTTAACAAGAAAATCAAACGTGATTTTTTATTGTAACAAAGGACAGAGAAATGTTGAACAAGTCATCGTTTACAAACGACATGTTTTCTATTATTGATTATAATTGCAAAAGCACGAGGGAATTTTTCGACTTGGATGTGAATAGATCAATTACAGATTATATATTTGGTGTTATTGGCGTAATCCTGATAGTCCCTACGGCATTATCTAATATTCTTGTTATTATATCTATTCTGAAAATACGCTCTCTTCGTTCAGCGGAAAATTCCATTCTTATTATTTTAGCAGCTAGCGATGCATGTACTGGAGTATTCCTGTTACCTTTGTTTTCCTATTTACATTTAAAGGACGCGTATAATAATTGTCTTATAGTTCTCTCGTCGCAAATTGTTGCCTTTACATTATTAACATTCACTGTAATTGGTATGATTTTAGTAGCAGTTGATCGTTATATAGCTATATTTTATCCATTCAAATACATCAAGTTTACGAATACTAGATCTTTAACAATTATAGCGAGTTCATCATTTGGATCTTCGCTTTTACTAAGCATTTCAGCAATATTCACAAAGGATTACGAATTATTAATTAGAACATATACATTTTTACTGACATTCATGGTGTGCTGGAGTGCATTTGTTCATATAAAATCACTTCGACTATCAAGAAAGATTCGTGAACAAGATCAAACTGCTCAAAAGAGCAAGGAAAAACATTTGAGAGATAAAAAAATTACTCATATGATATTTATTATTTTGATCATCATGTTGATTTGTTACATTCCCTATATTGTTATATGTGCATTGTTTAATAGTACGAAACAAGGACACGGGAATCCAACACTGCAGAAGATTGCTATGGCAAGCGCGATATTACTCTTATCAAATTCACTAATCAATCCATTTATTTACTGTTGGAAAATCAGAAGAATTAGAGGGACAATTATGAGGATTCTCAGACAGAGGAATTTACGCATACGTCATATTGTGACCTCGAATACAGATCGAAATAGGAATGGAACTAAAATAAATCGATATTGATATTCTTTTAGAGATATAGATTAACAAATCCAATATAAATTGTATGCTTTTATGTAGAATCATCGCTGTACAGTATTTAACACCTGCGATTAAGCACAAATGTCAATATCATTCAGAATATAAGTGAATTTGATCGGACTGTATTGAATGATTTAATATCATTGCTTTTTTATCTTGCTTTTATGTCAAATAAGACAACATATTTTAATTTGATAAAAATGATCCCCGCCAATTTCATATATATTACGACTTTATCAAGACTATCCGTTATATAGATAGATTACCCATGATAGTTGACTGCGAACCATTCCATTTCTCTTTTATATTCTCTCCCAGACAATAAGCTATATACCTCGAACGTGGCTGAATCTTCTATCCCGTATCTCTCTACTTTTTGTAGTCCTCACTTTCCTTTCAATCCATAACTAACATTACAACGTAGTTGCACGGGGGTAACTTCCATACTTTTGGTATACGGGGACGTGGTATGCTTAGTCATGACAATTTTTTTGAGTGCAATTTTTTCATTCTGCAAAAATATTCTACCTATGAATTTTTCTTTTTTTCTCTTTGCTTTGGTTAAATCTGTCATTCATAAAAAGATATTTGGGGTATCTTTTTCATCATGTGGAGCATTTTTATGGTCATTCTGCCAAAGTTTCATTTGAACGACCCCATCGAAGCGCAATGGAAGTTACCCCCCCGGGCGTAGTTGTGATTCCTTTTTACAAATTTGTAGTTAATCCTCTTTGTAGGAAAAGCTTACAAGCAAACTATATACCGTCTCATTATTGTGTTTATACTCTTTATCAATTAATTTATTATAACATAACATATAATATGCCAAGTTTAGGATTTTTAAAACGATTTTTAATTATGAGGTATAGTACAAAGGCGTAAAAGTTATCGGTCGGGAAGATGACTTCATGGCACTCTAACTAATTTGCTATATAATAATGTTTTGAATGAGAGACACTTCATTTCGACTTTATTATACGGAGTAGCGGCATATAGAACACATGACAATCTACAACAGTTTCGATTTATCCCGCTGAAATCATCGTCAGGCAAGTGAAAGAGAGAGCAGAGAGAGAGAGGACAGGTTTTCAAGCTAGGTTTGTCGCAAGAGAGAGTTAATACATTTATTTCACCCATCCAGGGTAGACTTTCAGTTGGCTCTAAAGGTAACATTAGTAACTTTTAGTTTCCACTAAAGGTTACATTTCAGACTATTTACATATATATTGTTGATAAAAATAAGAATAAGAGTTTTTTTATTTATTTTTTTATTATTTATTTATTATTATTATTATTATTATTATTATTATTACTATTATTATTATTATTATTATTATTATTATTATTATTATTATTATTATTATTATTATTATTATTATTATTATTATTATTATTATTATTATTATTATTATTATTATTATTATTATTATTATTATTATTATTATTATTATTATTATTATTATTATTATTATTATTATTATTATTATTATTATTATTATTATTATTATTATTATTATTATTATTATTATTATTATTATTATTATTATTATTATTATTATTATTATTATTATTATTATTATTATTATTATTATTATTATTATTATTATTATTATTATTATTATTATTATTATTATTATTATTATTATTATTATTATTATTATTATTATTATTATTATTATTATTATTATTATTATTATTATTATTATTATTATTATTATTATTATTATTATTATTATTATTATTATTATTATTATTATTATTATTATTATTATTATTATTATTATTATTATTATTATTATTATTATTATTATTATTATTATTATTATTATTATTATTATTATTATTATTATTATTATTATTATTATTATTATTATTATTATTATTATTATTATTATTATTATTATTATTATTATTATTATTATTATTATTATTATTATTATTATTATTATTATTATTATTATTATTATTATTATTATTATTATTATTATTATTATTATTATTATTTTTTCTATTTATTTATTTATTTATTTATTTAACTATTCAATTGTGTTGCTCTCGTCTTTTTACAAATGTTTGATAGCTGGGTATTGCGAGACATGATAGAATATGAAGGTAATTTGAAGCCTCTTTTCCACATTCATTACAATGACATTTATTTGTTGGTTTATGATACGTTTGCACATCACATACTAAATGATGAAAACCATGCATCGATAAGCGAGTAATGATATGCTTGTTGGGTTGGTTTGATAGTTTCCACCAAGTAATGTTGGCCATAGGAGATAATAGTGTAAAAGCAGTGATCCATTGTCTAATTTTTGCTGACAAGTTATTATTTACAGTATTAAGTGCAGATTGATTTAGACAGAATTTTTGCGAAAGTTCAGTGGATAGTGTTGGGACTTGCGTGAAGAAATGAGTTAAAAAGTTTGATGAATACATATAGAAACTTTGAGTGATCGTTTAATGAAATGACTTTTGACGGTGTTCAGATCGGCTAATTGTGATGACGTTAAGTAAAAGGAAATTTAAGAGAGTACAGGTTTGTCGTAAGAGAGAGAGAGAGAACATGTTTGTCGCTATCCAGTATGGAATGATTTTTTTCTGTGATATATTGTTCATTTTTCAATTCTACGTTCGAGAAACCAATCCCACTGATACTAATTCGCTGCTATATAAGATACCAATAGTTTGACATAAAATGTATAATATCTCAATTAAACTTTTTTTTATTTTCTTTTTTTTTGTTGTTGCTGAAAAATTCAATATAATTTATTTCTTCATAAATATATATATATATACATTCAATAAAATGTTAACTTTAAACAGAACTATGTGTCATTTAAAAATTTGCCTAATATACCCCTATTCTAATTTATCTAATTAATCTATTTCAAAATTGTTCTCAACGTCATCATTAATAAAGGTAACCCATGATACTATTAGCATTCCCTCTTTGTACTGCCACTGAAATCCTCGCTTTTAAATATTTTCCTGCATTTTTTTTCTGTGACCTGTGTAGATACTCTCAACCTTGAAGATAGCTGCTTTAAGAACAACGTAGCAGCCGATCCGTACGAGCCCATCGTCTCTATGGCTACGGGGATGAAGATGTACTTTGTTGACAGCTGCCTATACTTTGTGATCTTCTTTGCTTCGGCGTTTTCAGCAGCTGCTCCTGCTGTGAGAGATGTTCTTTCGATATGGCTGGGAGCAAGAGTATCAGGACATGTGAAGTCCCATAAAGCTGAGCTACTTTTTTCCCAAGGAATTAGGGTGATTCCATCAGGTCTTTTAAAATCTGTTCTTGCTAGGCCTTGAGGCTCAAGTTTACAAGGGACGCTTGCAGTGCACAAAGCCTTCTTGATGATGACTTTTACTTCATGGTGCCTTGCATATCGTCCAGAACTCTTTTTACATGAAAGGCCGTGGACTCCTTGTTGATCTACTAGTTGGCCGCATTTTACATATATGGGATTGTACCGTCTCCAGTCCCAATCGGAATGAAATTATTATGCGTAGCTGATTGTTATTAAGCATTAAACCCCCTGTTAAACCCATGGCGGGGTGACGGGAGTGCATTGAGCCATGCCCCAGATAAAATTAAATCTCTCAATTAAATATATTCTTGATTGTACGATAGTTTATCGATTAGACTGGTTAGGAAAGCTATTGTCCGCCATCGCAAATGTTATTGTCTAGCAGGCTCGGGAACACGTGACGTCCAAGTTGCATCGATTTTATAAAAAAGATATCTTCGAT